>PVHP010006091.1:0-61969 GCA_004024765.1 Zapus hudsonius
CATGACAGGCACACAGCTAGTAAGCAGCAGCTACTCCTGCAGAAGAGGTCTGAGGTGTCCTCCTGCACTTCAGCAAGAGGGACTCACAGGGACGCTAGGGGTGCTGAATTGGGGATGGTGATTTGTTCACCTGGGAACTAGCTGGAGAAAGGCGACTTGCTTGTTAGCAGAGCAAAAAATAGCAGTGATGATCTGACCCTGGGGCATTTGATCTCAGCCCTTGTTGGCAGCTGGGTGAGAGCAATCCCTTGGTCTTATGCCAGTCCCCCATTCCTTCCAAGAGAGGGATGCCTCAGCTGTTGGGAAAGTGGGCAAGACCAAAGCAGAACCATGCCTGGCCTAACACACGGCCATGGAATCCTGGCTCCTTCAACAAGTTTTCCAAATGTGGATTCACTTCAACGATTTACTTCTTGCCATTAAAGGGGAAGCGGGGTGGGGGGGGAGTCTTCTTTAATAAAGGGCAGAGAAAGCACGGCTGAGTTAGTGGGATTAAGAGTGGGTAAGAAAGAAAGAGAAGAAAGCAACGGCCAATGTTGTTGGAAATGAGGATGGAATTTGGCTCTGAGCTTCCTGGCAGCCCATGAAAAAAGGGAAGCCTGATCAGTTACAGAGCTCTTCTCATTAGCAACGGAGATGCTTGCTGATCCCTTGGAGAAGACACAGTTTGTTTCGGTTCTAGGATTTTTTTCCAGGCAGTAAATCCCGAATGAAATTTCTCCTTTGAGGCTTTAGAAAGAATCATCAATTGGTGGAAAAAACCAACGTCCTGTCTCTGCTAGTGTGGAAATGACTCCAGAGACTATTCTTTCCAGGATCCAGGGGACACCAACCACACAATTCCCTGGATATGGGCTTTGAGCGTCACTATCAATGGGTCTCAGGTTGACTTTTCCTTCCAGAGAGCTGAACTCCTTACTCACACAGACCATCTTGCTATCTTCATGAAGACCTGGAACTGGTGGGGTCATAGGGACAGTTTTGGCAAAAGGAGGTGATAAAGACCCTGGCCTCTAATCCCAAAGTGCTGGCTAGCTCCATTGTGTGATGTGACTGCAGCACAAATGAAGGAAGTCGAGCATTAGCTGAGAAGCTGCACTGTGGAGAAAGGCGATGAACTAGAAATGATGACACTGAGTGATGGCAGCATGCAGACCTGGCTTCAATCTCTCCCTACCTCTGAGAAATGGTGTGACTTTGGGAAAGCCACTTCATGTCTTTCTAAGCATGGGGTTCCTCTCTGTAAACACAATGCTGTCTGTCTGTCAAAGATAATGGAGAGATTAAAAGGCAAATGGCCAAACCCTGGCAGTGGGCGCCATGTTCCCTGTTCATTTCAGTTTGCTTCTACCTACCTGTTCCCTGGTGTCTCAGGTATTCCAAAGAATCACCCACCATATCACTTCTGGGTTCCAGGCCTTAGTCCCTGGAGGAAAGATGAGATGAAGGTTCCCAAGCCTTCCCTGGTTTGGACCATATGTCTGTGGTGGTTCCACTCAGGCCCTGGAGCCACTTTCTGACATGACCAACCCTCAGCACTCTGACAGCATCTAGCCATCAAGGGCTTCCTTCTGAGCTGCTCCATTACATTTCCAGCCTCATTCCACACCCTCTCCAGGACCTTGCTCAGCACTCTGGCTCCAAGACAGCTCCTTAGAGCAGATGCAGAATCCCTGGTCCAAACTCCTGGGGTAGGCTTCCTGACACATAGCAGTAGCCCACCCAGCAGCTGATGGAAAAGACCAGAAATCTAAAGAAAAAAGCAACACCACAGGAAGGAAACCCCATGGCTAGCTTATGGCTTAGAATTCATTCTCCAAGGACTGCTCCTTTTCTGAACGTGCATCCTTTATTGTTCTGCATGTCTGTGTATGCATGCTCAGTTTGGGTACAAGTACACGTGTATGTGTGTGCACACGCACGCACAAGCCAGAGAATGATGTGGCTGGAGGTCTTCCTTGCTTGCCCTCCTCCACCTTATTTTTTGAGACAAGGTCTCTCACTGAATCTGGAGCTCACAGATTTGGCTAGACTAGCTAGCCAGTGAACCCAGGGCCTCCCTGCTCTGCCTCCCCAGCACTGAGCCATCTTCCTGGCCTTGCCATGCCTCTTTTTTGTCCACTATCTGGTCTGAGGGTTCTCATGCCCACTCACTCTGCACCAGTTCTTACAGGCAGTGTGTCGAGCCTTCTTAAGACCTCCAGGTCTCTGCTGCTTGCCTTCCTGAAATACCATCACTCCCTCCCACCCCCCCATTGGAGTTTCTAGGCCCAACTTTGAGGTCATTTCCTCTGTTGATGCTTCTGCTCAGAAGGGACAAGCCCTTGGTCTCCAGTACAATGTGTACAATGCCCATTGGCATTCATCCATTAAAGAATGAACTTGAGGTGGCCTTGAAGCCTCTGGCTCCTGGTCAGCTCCAGCCTCCCTGGAGACATGCATCCCAATCTTCATTTATGTTCCTGGTCTTCATCCACATTCTCAGCACACAAGTAAGTCATCTGCCTGGCCTGGAGTAGACACACACTCAGGAAACCCACAGTTGTATGAACTGTTTTAAGAGAACTGCACTCTGCTGGTTTCTTTAGCATTCACTGGAAGCAGCTGGGCTGTGACCCCTTTACATAGGTCCCCAAGGCTCCTCCCTCAAGGCACAGTCAGGCATCACAGTGTGAAGATGCAGATGAGGAAGCCGAAGATACAAAGTCATACACCAGGGGATCCCAAGAATCCTTTATGATGCCAAGAACAGGAGAAAGGAAGCCATGCACACAGAGCTCCTTCCTCCCAGGCCCCATCAGGACTCCTGGAGCCGTAAACTTGACCTTGGACCTCAGACACTCCTTCAGTTCTCCTGGGTGAGAGGGACTCCTTTCTATGGGGAAATTGCCCTCTTGAGGTGGTACCTTCTGGGGATTGCTTGAGCCAGTTCGGCCCGGCCTCTGTGGACATTTGGGGTAATGGTAAGCCCCAGCAGGCCCCTTGCTGGGGTAGAAGTCCAGCCAGGACTGACGAAGGGCAGTGTAGGCTACTCTTGGAGGGTGGACCCCGCCTTGCATACCACACCCCAAGAAATAGGTTGTCTGAAGCACCGCTGTCCTGGTTTCCATCTCTCCTGGTGCTGTCCTTGAAGGTTTCTAGCCTCATCATAGCCCGCCCATCGCTGTCGAGGAATTCCATGTCACAGATGGAGAAACAGAGGCAGTGAGTGTCACTTACACATCTTTTTTCTAGCTACCCAGAGAGACCAGCCTATCTGTTTTCTCAACTCCAGCCTCTGTTAACTTATTTTGATCTATGGACATAGCTCGGCTTAGATTAATATTTTTATTTGACCCCTTCTCCGGGTTTTTGGCAAGTTGCCTGCGTTTGACAACTTTTGATGATACCTCCAAACTATCAGGTACCCAAAGAGTTAAAGGCGCCTAAGAAGGGACCATGCCTCGGGACTCGGAAAGGGTTAAAATTCTCAGCGCACCGCATCCCCCTATTGGGTTCCAAAAGGACAGTCGCGGGGCCCTGCGAGCCAGGGAGTCCCCTCCGGAGGACTTGTTAAAAAAATGCCACAACTTTTCACTCGGATCCCCCCAAAAGTATTCCGATTGGAAAGTTCTCGCAGCCTTCCCGCCCCGCGCTCCCTTTTCTGTTTCTCGGGGGCTGGTGCGCCGGCGGGCGTGCGTGCGGGCGCGCGGGGCCGAAGGGTCCCCAGGGCGCGGGGCGCGGGGCGGGGACGCGCGAGTCAGCCCGCGGCGGGGCGGCGGGGCCGGGTGGGGAGCGCGGCTGGCGAGTCCCGGCTCCGGCCCCTGAATTGGGGGGTCCGCGTCTGCCCCAAACGCCGCTTTCTTCCGTTTTCCATGTCATTTCCTGTACTAATAAGATGGTGGTCAAAGCAGGGGAGGAGAGCAGCAGCGACTCGCCGCCGCCGCGCCGAGGCTGGCGCTGAAACTTTGGCTCGCCGGGGACCGGGGCCCGCAGCGCGGCTCCTCCCGCGTGGGGCCGCCCGCCGTGGGCCGCCTCCGCCCCGCGCCCCCCGCGCGCCCGGGCCCCGGCCGCCGCCGCCCAGCGTCCCCGGGAAGGTGAGTCAGCCCCGGTGGCCAATGTGGCCATGAACATGGCTTCGGCGGCTGGCCAGCGCGCGCGCGTGGGGGGACGCGGGGCCGGCCGGGGCGCGGCGGGGCACGAGGCCGGGGACGCGCGGGCCGTGGGTCGGGGTACGGCCGGCCGCGGGCCGGGGGGTTCCGAGGCGGGTCCACCGCGGCAGGTAGTCGCCGCGGGACTCGGGCCGCCCTCGCCTCCGCCTCCCTCCCTCCCCCGCTCGCTCGCCCGCCTTGTTACTATGTAGCCCTTTCTCTCCGCCTGCGTGCCGCCGCCGACGGACGTGGCCGCCGACCAATGAGAGAGGCCCTCTGGGCCTAGAGGGCGGGATCAGAACGCGGAGACGCGGCGGGGCGGGGCGAGGGCGGCTGCGCTGGCCTGCTTCTTGGGGGCCGGCTGGCCGGTGCGCTGGGGCTGGGGCTGGGGGTTGGTGGGAGGGTGGGTCGGGGGCCCGAGGGGAGGCCTCTCTGTCGTCACCACGGTCCTCGATGTCTCATGAAACGGGATCGAGCGTCGGGGGTGTCTTTGATCTATTTTAAGTCCTGGTTGCGGTGTAGTCTCTCCGGAGTGTCGCCCCCACCTCCTCCTCCCTGTCCCCAAGGTACTCTGAGATGCAGAAACTGCAGAAACTTGGTGGCCAATGACCTTTCTCCGTCAAGGCCAGCGTGCCCTAGGCAAGGGCTGCAGGGAGAATGAAGCTGGTTTGGGCTATGAGGGTGAAAAGTTGCTTATGTCTTCAGCTGGGATGGGAGGGAGGGGGTCTCAGACCCCCAGGATACGCTGGGGCCTAGGAGAAAAAAAAAATGTGAAACCTCTCTCTGTCTGTGTCTCTCTGTTTCTTCGCGTAGAGAAAAGCTGTGGTATACAATTTTGAGTGTCTGCAATGAAGCATACCCTTTGTGCGTTGGGACTTGAGACAGTAAAGAGAGGCTGCGCCTTGTGCCTGGAGACCCTATAAACTTTGAGGGTTCCATGAGTGCTGAAGAAGAATTTTCCATGGATGGTGTGAGCCTTGTGACATACCCAAGCTTGCCTTGCCCACTTGTCCCCTCCAGGAGGAGGGTGGGGACTTTCCTAGGTCCTGGTGTGTAGGTCAGAAGTCCCAGGCTGTGGTCCCTTTCCCTGGGGAGCCCCGCATGGCCTCTAATCAGAACCTCTGGGCACATAGCCCAGGCCCCTTGCTTTATTTAGCTTCATGGAATGGGCTTCTCCTTTGAAATCCTTCCTCACAATGCTCAGCTTTAGATGTTGCAGGTTACACCTCTCTGAATGCAGTTCTTCCCTCAAGTGGGGCCCAATGCAGCCTGTATGGCAGGGCCTCTGGAAAACAGCATGACAGGAGAGATGTGGAGCCTGGCCCAAAGTCCGAATGTAATTCTACTCTACTGCCCTGGGATATAAGAATTGCCTGGCAAGGCCCACCCTGCGCCATGCTAACTGATTACCTTCATCGTGTCTCTCTCAAGGATAGAAAGCTCTGGCCTCTTGTCCCAAGAGCTTAGAATTTTCTAACCATCACTTCTGACCTTAGTTATTCAGCCCTTCCAGGAAGTCCCTGTCTTCCTCCATGCTGTCCAGTAAGACTCTACTGATTGGCTATCTCTTTTCTTGGATTTAACATTTCAGCTTCTGGATTTGGGGTCAGACCTGTTTATTCAGCTGCCTCTGTGGCCTGCCCTTACATGGGGTCCCCAGCTGTCCTTGCTCTCCCTCTGTAGCCCTCCTCCAGGGCTGACCTTGGTCCAGGGCACAGAGCATCACTGTTTTCCAAGGTAGACCCCTGGCATCTCTGCTTCCTTCACCCAATCTGACTATCTCCAGGTCCAGGAAGCTGTCATCCTGAGTGAGTCCATTGCTAGTTTCTAGCTCCTCCTCCCTAGCATGTTGGTGAAGCCACTCTGCCTGTCCCCTGGACAGCAGTGAGAACCTGCCGATGCACCTGCTTTTCCTGGCACCAGGCCTCAGCACTGCAGTCAGGGATCCCCTCAGACTTCCCGGGTCCTACTTACCTCCTTCCCCAGTCTTACCTTGTGCATTTCAGGTAAAGAACCAAATTGTTACTATGACCTAAAAGTCTCCCAGCAACATGGATGCCTCCTTTTCACAGCCTCTTTCTCGCTGCACCTTTGTGCTCGGCACCCAGCTCCTTCTGTCCTGGCTGGCTCCTCTTGGAATCCTGACCCAGTTGTTATCATTGATACAGGAGTAAAGGACAGGATGGTGTGAGAGTCTCTAGTGGTCCTTAAGGCTTTCTTCTAAGCATTTCTAGTGATCCTAGGCACACTGCTGGCTTGAATCTAGATCCCCTTGTGTTTGGGTGTGGGGCTGTAGGACTAGTGAGCTATCTATAGTGGGGAGCTATAGTGACTAGTCACTTACTTGTCAGTGGGGGCTTGAATATCAAATGTCCCCATAGACTCATGTGTTGGAATATTTAATCTCCAGTTGGTGTACAGGTTGGGAAGGTTGTGGAGTCTTTAGGAGGTGGAGCCTTGCCAGAGGAAGTGTGTCACAATGTGCCCTCTCCACTTCTTCCCTGCTGATGTGAGACGTGATACTGGCTGTTTGCACCTGTCATGCTTTCTTGGCCATGATGAAACTTCCCTCCAAACTGTAAGCCAACAATAAACCCTGCCCTTCCATAAACTACTTCTGGTCAGGTGTTTTGTCCCAGCAACAAGAAAGGAACGGACACACCATCACAGGAAATTTTTCATTGTGTGTGTCATCTGATAGTGGGATGGTGGCTGCTTCGGTGTCACTTTATGAACGGATTCCCTTGAAGGCCCACAGTGGATGCTCTGTATAAGTGAGAGACCTTTGTGGTTTTAGACCACTGAGGTCCAGGGCTGTTTGTTACTGCAGAATAACCTTGCCAGTGCTGACTGCTGCAGGGACTAATTGATGTCCAGGCAGGGACAGGTAGCCCCCGTGCGGCAGATGCACAAAGGGGAGAACCACCTCCTCCTGGAGTAGCCCTCCCTGATTAGTCCAAACCATGTTCCAGCCACACCTCTGCCCACCCTCTTCTCCCAGGACACTCCTCTCCCTACTGGTATCATTATCTGGTTGCAGTCTCGTTTCTCCATCACCAGGGCCAGGTGGCTCAGTGAGTGCCTCCTGTGAGTCTGCAGCACTGACATAGGCTTTCCCTGGGGGTGGGGCTGAGGACAGGATGCATGCACAAAACTTCCCTGAGTCACAGGAGGCAAAATGACTAATAGGGAGCTTACAGGTGTCTGTGCCCCAGGGCCACCATGGTCCAAGGACCTGCTGGGAGAGGGGATTCTGAGAGCAAGAGACTTCATAGCCCCAGAGGCTTGGTGATTGCCTGGAGAGAATGTGGTTCAGTGGAAGCACTGAGGGGAGGAAACTGAGGGGTGGTGAAGGTGAAGGCGAGGAGGAAGATGATGGTAGCTAGTGTTCACTGACAGCTTATGTATGCCAGATGTGGTCTAAGCAGTCACATCTGTATCATTCCACTTTCCACTGTGAGAGTGAAATGCCCGAGGTTGGATACTGTACTGGGTTCTAAAGGTAAAGGCTCATGTCATGTAGTTTCTGAGTCTGAAAGCCCAGGCATTATGATTCTAGCTATGGGTAGGGGCACCTTGGTTGTGTTACATCATGGCAGATAGTATCATAGTGGAAGCATATGACAGAGGTCACGTGGTAAGACAGGAAGTCAAAGGTGTGGAGGGCCAGGCTTGCTGTTCTGTGCCAACTCTCTTTGAAGAACTCAGCTGGGTCCCATGAAGAACTCTATTCATTCCTTCCAGGGCGGGGTTCTCAGTGGCCCAAGGGCCTCTCACTAGACCCCATTTCTTCCAGGGCCACCATCTCTACTGCCACATAGACTTCCAACACATGAACCCCGGGGTACACACGTAAGCCCTAGCCAAGCCGTGGCGTAGAATACCACCTGTGCTGGAGGCTTTTGACAGGCTCTTCACAGATGGGATCCAGAGCTAATTGTGTGACAGTGGGAAGCCTGGCAGTCTGATGCTGCCTCCTTAGAGATACTGCAGAGTGAGGACAGAGGACCCGGAGCCCCTGAGAGAAAGAAGCCCCTTGGAAGTGTCATATGGAGTCACTTTTAATGGGATGACACCTCCCCCTCAACATTGGGCCGTGAGCAGAGGGCTTGCTAGCTCAGGGGTAGCTGGTGGGCTTGGTTTGAAGCTGGTTGGTATGTCCCCAGGCCCTGCTGAACCCAGAGCCCCATGTCCTCAGTGAGGCCTGGGAGGGGCTTCCAAGCAGCTGGCTCAGGGACCATGCCGGAAAAACAAGCCGTGCAGAAAGAAAAAACAATAAAGAAGAAAGAAAAATGCGGTGTTATTTTTAAGAAGCCTATTTCCTATTTCAGACTTGAATCTCCACTGGCTGACGTTCACACAGTGTTCCCATGCTCGTGCTGACATCCCCCTGCCACAGCCTCTGCAGGGGAGGCCCTGGGCAGGGGCTGGGTGTCCTCCTGCCCTTTGTTCTCTCACCAGGGATCAGTGGGCCAGCCTCAGGGTGCCATGAGCCACCCAGTCCTCGCCTTATACAGCACACAGGCGAGTAGGGGAGGTGAACAGCAGGCCACAGCTTATGGTAGAAAGGATAGGGGATGATTGTTGAGTCTGATTCAAGGCAGACTTCCTGGAGGAGGAACTCTGCAAGGCTGGGCTTTGGTGGATGGATAGGTTATAGAGGGCAAAGGGAAGAGGCACCGGCGTGGGGTAAAGGGTGCGTGGAAAGGTTTGGAGAGGCCAGAGTGACTCTATGACTGGGGAGGATGTGGACAGGAGGGGGAAAAGTGGTCTTTTAAAAAATGTTTATTTATTTGAGAGAGAGAAAGAGGCAGACACAGAGAGAATGGGTACGCTGAGCCTCCAACCACTGTAAATGAACTCCAGACACCAGCGCCACCTTGTGCATCTGGCTTTACGTAGGTACTGGGGAATTGAACTCAGGTCCTTCTGCTTAGCAGAGAAGTGCCTTAACCGCTAAGCCATCTTTCCAGCTCGAAAGAGTGGTCTTGCCCAAGGGTCTTTACACTGGTATTGTCTCCTTGGAACATTGTAGTCCCATTATCTCTATAGCTGGCTCCCTTGCCTACAACCAGGACTTAGTTCAAATGCCACCTTATGATACTCTCCTGTTTAGATTTGCAGACCACGTGACTCCCTACCTCTGCATCCTTCCCTCCCTCCCTCCCTTCCTTTTTCCTTCCCTCCCTTCCTCCTTCCCTCCCTTCCTCCTTCCCTCCCTTCCTTCCTCCCTCCCTCCCTCCCTTCCTTGTTCCTTCCCTCCCTCCCTTCCTTCTTCCCTCCCTCCTTTCCTTCCTTCCTTCTTTCATTCCTCCCTCCCTATCTCCCTCCCTCTCTCTTTCCCTTCCTCCCTCCCTTCCTTCCTTCATTCCTTCCTTCACTTTCTTCACTTTTCTCTCAATCTCTGTCTCTCTCTCTCTCTTCATAATATGCCCTAAGTTTTATTTACCTATTCTGGTGTTTGTTTCTCTCTTTTACTCTAAGTTCCCAAGACCTGGGATGGCTTCCTCTTTCGTTCACTGCTCTGTGAACAGTGTGTCGAGGACACGGTGAGTAGGGCCTTGATTCTGTGGGAAAGTATGAGTGAATGGAGCACCAACTACTTGCAAAGTGCTTCTCCTGTGTTCTTTCCTCATCTGCCCAGTGTCCCCAGAACGGTAATTATTATTTCCCCATTTTACACTGATTCATGAGGCTCAGTGAGGGAGATGGCTTCATATTTGGCAAACAACACAGCTGAACCTGTGTCTCCTAGCTCCCTGAGCTTCATGCTGACACCATTTCCCACTGGAAAAATTCTACTGGTTGATCTCAGGAGTTTGGGCACTGGTGGGCTACAGAGAGCCTCAAGATTTTATAAGGAGGGAGCAGACATGTGTTGACCAGATCCACAGTCCAGAAGGTAGGAGACAGTAGATGGTAGATAGGTAGATAGATGATAGATAGATAGATAGATAGATAGATAGATAGATAGATAGATAGAGAGGAGGCCATTGCAGTGGAGGAAGGAGAGCCTGAGGGTGGACTTCCAAAGGTGGAAGGGTGGTCTTGGCCCTCTCTATGACACATCAGAGTAGACAGGTCACTGGCCACCAGGGAGACATGTCCAGGGTAAAGAGATCATCTTGTGTCACTTGATGGGGACAGACAACAGTGTCTGAAAACAAAAACAGTGCCTTCTGTGCTTAGTGGTGAGCTGACCACACCTCATTCAGCCATCGAACTTGTCTGGCCTCAGTTTCCTTTTGGCCGTATGAGTTCTGTCTCATAGTCTATGAAAAAAACAACAACAAAAAAGTTTTCCTGTTTTCAGGACCATGTAGAGACACTGTTGTCTCTGGAGTGGTCAGTTGGAAGGAACAGGATTTGAGCTTTAGAGTCTTTTGCAACAGCCCCACAAGGTTGCTTCCATGTGCACTATGACTCAGAAAAGTTCATTGACCAGCTCAAGGTCACAGCTATGTTCTGATATTTCCAGTTACCTTGAGAAATTCTCACTACAAAAGGAATCTTAAGGGGCTACTTTTAAAAATCTTAACAGTTCCCAGTTGATTTCTTGGGATTTGAGTTAGAGGTTCTGGTTTCAGGATCCTCCCCACCCCTGGGACATCAGGAGTTAGAACTTGACCAAGAGCCTCCAATGAAGTGATGCTAGGGACAAGGGTGAAACCCTGTGCCATCATTAGCCTCATATCAGGGTGGCTGTGGGACACAAAACTACACCTCTGAAGTTTTCCATGCCTTCTAGGACTTTCTCTCCTCTCTTGCCTGACCCAGAAGAGAACCCAGGTCTCTTGTCCAAGCTCTTCTTCCTATCAAAACCCTCTTCGTGAGTCTATGATAGCTCTCTATAGCTATGAGGACCGAGGCTCATAGACAAGGGTTGATGGCTTAGTCATACACTTCAAGTGGCTAAAATCTTGACCCCCAGTTCAGCGATCCTCCTTCCTGCCCCAGTATGTCTCTCCTGGGACCAGAGCAGCCTGGGGACCTTGGAGGGTATCTGGTGAAACATCTGCCCATTGTCCAATGGGGAGGTTGGACAGGGGCTACTTGAGTGGCACGGAGCTTGCCCCTGTTGTGGGGACAGAGACAGTAGCCCTGAGCAGTGTGGTGGAAAAGAGCTTGGGGAAGTTAGGGAATGGTGACCAGTGTGTTCCTTGTTCCCACTCAGTAGGCTGGAGGTCAGAGCAGGGCCAGCAGGAAGGAGGATTGGTTTGATTCAAGCACCAAACTGGACATTACTGAGCATGGAAATACAGATTCCCCCCACAGTGCCAGGCTCTCAAAAGGGTGAGGGCCAGGAAAGGAACCTGGTACATGCTGCCCAGGGGATGGGGATGATGGGGAGGCTGCAGGGCCGACGAGAGGCAGGGACAGTGGCCCAAACAGAACATCAGCTCTGTCATGGAGGCAGCCAATGGGGACCCAGGTGTGGTGTCAGAGCCCAAGGTCTAGGGGAGGGGTGACCTCAGATCCAGCCTGGGCCTGATCTCACAGCCTAGCTTTTCACCAACCCAATCCAGACAGGGTGGTCTGCCTGCCTGCCCACCTGCCTTGCATCCTTCCTTCCTTCCTTCTTTCTCCCCCCCCCCACATGTGCAAAGCCCCTCTATAGGCCAGTTGGATTCCAAAAGAAAGGGAGACCAGACTCAAAGCATCCCAGGGAGTTAGTTGGGATTGAGAGGAGAGGTTTCCACCAGGTATCTACACTCTGCTGCCAGGGCAGGGACTCAACCACAGAGAAGGTGGTGTGCCTTGGGAGGAGCACTGGCAGAGAGAAGGAGGATCCAGGTGGGCTTCTAAATGTAGTAGCCATCTGCAGGAGGCTCGTGTAAGCTTGCATGGCCCTGTTGACTTTCTTAGCTGTCCCACAATACACTGGTGTTATTAGATCTATTTTAAAAGGACAGATGGTGGTTTGGGACAGGAGCTGTGCACTGGAGGACTTGGCAGCTTCCATTTCTGCACCTGAGTCCCTGAGCAGCACAGAGAAATCAAGAGATAGCTGTGTTCTTGGCCAGCCCCCCTGTCTGCCTCTACATGCCCATCTAGGGAATGGGGATTCCTGGCCTGGTACTGCTGTGGTACAGGGTTGTTGGACCTTCTCTTCCTAGTGTTTGGTCTGCAGGTGTTTCAGCAGGGCCTCTTTGGGCTCTGGGAGTCCAAACTTAAGTGTGCAGTGCTGGATGGTTCCCTTTGCGAAGTGAAGCACACAGCAGACAGGTGAGAGCCACAGAGCCTGTGAGGATCCCTGCCCATGCAAGAGAGGTGCAAACATGGAGAGCACATGCCAAGAAACATGTACTGCAACTGGACATGGCCACGTCATTGCCATTATTATTGTATATGTGTGTATGGATATGATCGTGTGTGTATGATGTGTACACGTCGTGGCACATACGTGGAGGGCTGAGGACAACCTTGGGGTTTTTGTCGTTTCCTCCCACCTTGCTTGAGACAGGGTCTCCCTCGTTCTGGAACTACCTGTGCACCAGTGTAGCTGACCTGTGAGCTTCCAGATTCTTCTGGCTCTACCTCACATTGCATTAGGATCACAGATGTGGTTGCTGCTTGGCATCTGGCTTTATATGCCTGTTGGGGAATCCAACTCACCCTGGCAAGCTTTGCAAGCAAGTGCTCTGACCCACTGAGCCCTCTCACCTGCCATGCCATGCTTATTGTACTTTATAAAAGCACAGTGGGCAGCTGAAAACAGAAGTGTCTTTACCACAAGTAGTTGGAGCAGCTCTGGTGACCATGCTGACTGTGATTGAAGCCCGGAAGGGCTCAACACTTGACAGGGGAAGGGAGAGCAAGGATCAGCCCTGGGCAATGGAGGAGGATGCTGTTGGGCATTCTGGAGCTGAGCCGGTGACAGCAGCATGCCAGGCAAAGGAAGGGCATTTGGGCACTGGGAATAGCATGTGTGAAGGGGGACAGCAGGAGGCCTGTGATTCAAGGAATAGCAGGTGGCCTTGGCATTTGGAAAAGAAAGGGTTGCAGTGATCCTGGAGGGTCTCGCATGCCATTAGAAGGAATTGCCAGAAGGTTCCTGAGTAGGGGGAGTTATGCAGTCAGTGTTTGCTTTAGTGAATGAACAGTGTCACCCAGGTTTGTGTTGCATTCAGGTCTCCAGCTGTCAGGGAGGCAGGTCTTGGGCTCAGGAGGGTGAGTCACTGGGGAGCAGGTCTCTGCCTGCCCTATGAGGCAGTCTTGGCGGGTGGACCAGCACTGCTGTCTGAGCACAGAGCCTTTCCTGGTTGACCTGGTCACTGACTGATACCCCGTGTGGTCGCTGGTGACTCCTGACGCCTTGAACCCCCATCTCTGCTGCCAGAGCTGCAGAGGTGCACCCTATGAGCTGCTAGCCAGGTGTCTGGATGCCCTGGGTCAGGCCTCGGCAGGAGGGAGGTGGGCTTATGTGGGAGACCAGGCTGGCCACACTTGGGGCCCCTTCTCTGGAGGCCTGGGATCTGTTGAGAGGTGAGCAAGGGTAGTGGCTTGAAATTGCTTCCAGGGTTGAGACCTGCAGCGAGGGACACTTATGTCCTGGCCCCGTGCCAGCCCGTGTGAGCACTGTGTCGGGGGATTATTGCCATGGCCCTAGGCTCTCACAGCCTTTGTTCTGAGCCTAGTGACCCACCTAGTCCTGGGGTTTCTGGGAACAACCCAAAGTGTGCCTGTGCCTGCCTGTGGCCACAAGCCCGGGGAGGGGGATGCCCTGGAGGAGCTGTGGGAGTGCCCATTCCACCAGAGTCGGCCTAGCCCTCCTTCGTGGGGCCCTGCTCAGGGTGGCCTGGCTTGTTCCCTCTGTCAGGCTCCCAGGCCTGCAGGGCCCAGCAGCAGCAGAAGCTGGCTGTGCTCCTGCAGGCCTGGGCGGGCCGGCCTTCCCCACCTGATCACGCTCTGGCTTCAGGCCAGCCAGGCAGGAGTCCCCCAGATGCCTTGGTTTGGACAGTGGCCCTGGACATGGGGGGAATTGGAAACCTGGGTGGTCATCTGATGGGAGTGGGCTGTAGCTGAGGCTTCCTCCTCCTTCCCCTCCTCCCTGTGAGTGTCAGAGTAACCTCCTTGCAAAAGACATTCCTAGCCTGTTCAGCAGGGCCCCGTAATGGAATCCTCCTCAGTTCAAGGGCACAGCCAGGTTCTTGGCTTGTCTTAGACGGGCTCAGCTTCTCCCAGTGACCGAACAACTCTCTCCCTCACTCTTGCAATGCTCCTTGCTACTTCTGTGACCTGCGCTTGTTTTCCTCTTTGGCCTACCTCTACTCC
This sequence comes from Zapus hudsonius, assembly GCA_004024765.1. NCBI lineage: Eukaryota > Metazoa > Chordata > Mammalia > Rodentia > Dipodidae > Zapus > Zapus hudsonius. Next base: position 14,406 of record PVHP010006091.1, read on the forward strand.
ATTTCATGTAGAAACCGGCCACCTCCATGCCACCGGCCAAGGTCCTTTCCCTTAGCGCCCTGCCCCAGGCCTGGGCTGGCGGCCAAGAAGATCTCCACTGCTCTTTGTGTTCACTCTTGTCCCTTCCCCTGGCCTCGTCCTCAGCCTAGAGAAGGCTTCTCCTGCAGCTTGGGCCTGGCAGTGGCCTTTTCCCTGCTCCTCTGGGCTCCAAGACTTGCAGCAAATCTGGCTGCTTTCACAACCCGGGCATGGACACAGCAACCTGGCATGGTCACATCCTTTCCTCAGCACCTGTGGTCCAGAATGTACCTGGGACGGCTTGTGTCTTGGGGAGTCACCGTGACTCACAGGCTGCATGACATTAGCACAGTTCATGCCCACAACCAGCTTGGGAGTCACCCAGCTTTAGCCCATTTTGTAGATGTCCAAACTGAGGCTCTTCAAAGGTGCAGAAACTTCATCAGAGTGTCCTGGGAAGTCAAGGATGGAGCTGAGGTTCAGGCCCATGCCTTCTAACTTTTCCTTGTTTTGGGTAAATATTTTTTTTATCTATTTTGGAGAGAGAGGGGGAGATAGCTCATCAGGATCTTTTGCCACTGCAAACTCCAAATACATATTCTACTTGGTGCATCTGGATTTACATGAGTACTGGGGAATTGAACCTGGGCTGGCAGCAGACTTTGGAAGCAAGCACTTTTAACCACCGAGCCATCTCCCTAGCCCCTCCTGACTTTTCTCTCTTGCAGATAATAATAGCATTGGCCACTGGCCTTTGCTTGTATTTTGTCCTGACTCCACCTGGGTCTGGCCTTGGCGGCCGGGTTCAGCCTGTTTGGAGTTAGTGTTCATTGAGTCCTTCCTGTACATGTCTGTTTTCTCCTCCTCTCTCTTTCCTAAAATTCTGCCTCCCTGAAAGGCCCTCCCAGATGTAGCCTGAACCCCAAAAGCACCTCTTCAGGCTGCTCAGGAGCTGGGCACCAGCTGGGGGAGGTGGCTCCCCAGAGCTCGTGTGTGCACCTCTGATTGTCTAGCATGTCTTCTCGTATCACACTTAGGACTTCTGCGGCCTGGCCTAGCTCTGCTTAGGGGCCAATGTGCTGTGCTTTTTCTCATTTCTCCAATGACTCCCAGTGCAGACTGAAATGCCTTTGCACCAGAGGCTCATCAGGACATCTAACCCACTTGTCCCCTGGCACTTGAATTTTCTCTGGTGTCCCATCTCAACATAGATGCTTGCCTATCTCCCCAGACTGGCAGCTCACTGTTTCCTAGGGCAGATCTTAGAGGCTTTTTAATTTTGTTGTACTGAGTTTTAATTACATAAAGAACATGAATATATATTTTTTGCTATAAAAGTGGAGTATTATCAAATTAGAAAATAAATTAAGGTCTTTCTTGGCAACCACAACATTCCAGACTCTTCCACAAGGTTAAACACCATGGTTGGGGATCTTTTCTACACCCTGACACTTAAAGGCACATGCACCATAGTAGGATGTGTGTGTGTTTAAACAAACAGTTGTTGTAGTACTAATTACTCTGCAAGTTGCTCTTCTCATTTAATATTCTATCTAAATTACTTGTCCCCCCCCTTCTTTTCCAGGTGTGGACTTGCTAGGTAGCACAGGCTGGCCTCTAGCTTGCCTAGGCTCTTTTCTTAGTATTCTGAGGCTTGTGACGTCATACCCAGTTTGGGTATGTTTTCACATAGAGAGCTACTATCTTTCTTTTGCCTTGTGTGTGTGCATGGGATATACATGTATGCATGTATGCATATTCGTATGTTTATGGATGCACATGTGTGGGAGGTGTTTGTGTGCACATTTGTCTATACATGTGTGCATGTGGAGGTCAGAGGACAATCTCAGGTGTCCTTCCTTAGGTAGAGTACATGTCTTTTGAGACAAGGTCCCTCGCTGGCCAGTAAGCTCCAAGGATCCTCAGCCTTCCCAGTGTCAGGATTACAAGTTGTACCACCACACCTTGCATTTTCTATGGGTTCTGTGGAATCTGAACATGGGTCCACATCCTTGCAAAGCAAGCACTTGGCCCCTGAGCCATCTTCCCAGCCCCTGCCATCAGTTTTCAAAACAGCCCTGATTTATGAAATTTGGAGTGCATCATTTATTTAGCCCTTCCCCTGCTGCTGGACATTTAGGCTAGTTCTGATTTATGCTAGTACCTCCTTTGGAGTGGCCACTGTGGAGTTATGGCAGCCTGCTGAATTTTCAGAAGTTCATTGTGGAACATCTAAAATTTGTTCATTGAGAGTTTTCTCAGAACAACATACCTCCTCATGGATGCCCTGTTATAACCCTGGCTCACTTCATTTGAGCCGCACAGAAAGCCTGCTTCCCTGGCCCCTGGAACCACCCTCTCATTCACATTGGATTTTCTGTCCTTGTCCCCTTGGCATGGTTCTTGTGACTGAGGATGGACAGGATGGATGGGAAGGTCAGCGGCCTCTGGAATCATGATGACTTTGGTTAGAATGTTGGCTTGGCTCCTCCGGAACTCTGTGTTTCTGGGGAAGCTGGAGAACCTCTCTGTGGAACAGAAATAATCCAGCTGCCATAAGTGTACAGTGCTATGCTGGGTGCAGGGTCGATGTCCAGCAGGTCCCTGTCCTGGCGACCTGCCTCTGTGTTAGCTCAGACCCCTTTGGCTGAGCACAGGGCCTATGCTGTGGTGGGCAGCTCAGGTTGGCTCCTGCCTTTGTGACGTTACCATCGCCTTTCCATGGGTGTCCCAAAAGAGGCTGCTGCCTGGAGATGCAGTCGGCGATCATATTTCTACCCTGCTTGGCCTTGGAGCTTCTGGACTGAGGCCACTGGAGAGGGAAAGAGGCCGTGCTGACTATTTGCTCTGTGGAGGTGGCCAGGAGCCTGGTACTAGTGTAACTCACACCTCGGGCAGATTTACCAGGTCTCAATGGGGCCGTTGTGGCTGTGGGTTTCATCTCCCTTGGCTTGTGGGTTGGGCAGGAGAAAAAAGCAGTGTGGGGCCAGCTCTTCCCTGAGAGCCAGGTATCTCTGACTGTGTTGGCCCCTGAGGATTCGCCTTCGCCCCTGGGGCACATCGGTGCCACGGGATATGCCAGCACTGGAGAAAGGGACTCTGGTCTCCTCCTTCAAGGCTCCAGACCACCTGCATACCACCAGCTGCCCAGCTCCACCCTGTGAAGCAGGCAGCCGAGCTGTGGCCATTGCACAGATGTGGAAACAGATGATCCAGGAGCTTAAATGACTTTTGCAAAGCCACCCAAGTGGTTGGCCTCTGGCAGGGTTAGGAACAGTACCCTGGCCATCTGGCTCCTCGTCTAATTCTTTCTCACAAGGCCACCCGATGTGATTGTCTTGGCAAAAAAGTGCCCAGCTGGGCAGCCCTGTTTGGTTGCTTCTCTCTGGGCATTGGTGCATGGGCTTTGAGCACACACAGCTGGAATAACTTCCTAAGAGGTGGGAAGCTTGTGGCTGGCCCAGCTCAGCCCTCCCTGTCACCAAGCCACCGCCCCTTCTAGTAGCAAAGCACAGTTACTGCTCTAGCCCTGCCAGGGAGGGGACTCCTATCCTCTGGGGTGGAATGCAGGTGACTTCCAAGAAGTCAGGAGAGCAGGCTCTCATTGGCCCAGTTTTAGACTGGGGAAAGTAAGTCTCAGAAAGCCAAGTGACTGGTTTGTGTTGGTAGATACTGGGAAACATCCAGTCTCCTCTCCTCTGAACACTGGTGCCTAATGCCCTGCTGCTGGCACACTCTGAAGGCATTGGCCTGGCCAGGCTTTAGGTTGAGGATGGGAGTAATGTCAGGGACACACTCAGGGTCCAGGCTCAGAGACCACCGTGCATATGCACTGACCACTTCTCACAGGCAGGTGCCGTTCTGTGTCCCGAATAACCGAGGTGGATACCGTCCTAATTCTTCATGTACGCTGAAGGAGCTGAGGCATGAGGAGGCTATGCGACTTCCCAAGGCCATGTGGGAATGAAGCTGTGACATGAACGGCCATTGTGATCAGAGTTTGCCTGTGGACCCCAGCACCATGCTGCCTCAGCATGGACCGCCATGCTCTACCCCTTCTCTTCCCTTCGTTTCCTTATCCTCCCCTGTCTGTCTCCTCTCCCCTCTCTCCCTAGTGCCAGGATCAAACACAGGGAGGGCCTTGCTTATGCTAGACAAGCACTCATCACTGTAACACATGACATGTCCCCCAGCCCTTGCTTTTTTTGAGACAGGTCTCACTGTGTAGCCCAGAGTGGCCTCAAACTTTCAGCGGTCTTCCTACCTCCGCCTCCTGAGTGAGGGGATTACTGGCAAGTCTCTGTGGGCATCAGTTTTGATGGGAGGGTCCCGTGCTATTTGCAAACACTGCCCTCAAGGCCTTGGTCACCACAGCTGTAGTCACTCAGGCAAAGGGTGCCACTAAGCTGATCAGAAGCCGTCCTGGCGAGTGGGCAGAGCTGCTCCCAGCTGTCCACACAGGCTCAGCTGCCAGCCCTGGGAATGGGGACAGAAGTGCATTCTCTCTGCATGAGTGGCTGTAGGTGTTGGGTTCCCACTAAACTGTGGGGGACGCATACCATGAGCCCATTAGAAAGAGGAACAGGAATGGGAGGTGACTCACTCTTAGGATTCCAGCCTGCTTCACCTTTTGACTCAAAAGTGGCTCCTCCAGTGGCTCAAAGGTCGGAACCGGCAGAAAGACCCAGGGCCCCTGGTGGGCTCAGAGAGTGACTCTCCACGTCTTCTCCCTACATGCAGGGCATCCCCCACTGCCAGCCAGATTGGCTCTCTGCATAAATATCCTGGCAGGAGCCTCTCTGTTGGGGCTTATTTCCAGCCTAGGCTTGGTGGCACATTTGCTATGTGGCTTTGTGTAGCCTTGACTCTATCTGGGCCTTGGAGCACCCTATGCGGAGACTGCAGGGCTCACTGTAGCCAGTCTGTCTGTCCCTTCTCTGTAGGGTAGAGTTCAGCCTCAGAGCCCAGACTGACAAGTTCTTGGATGCTTTGTTACTATGTTTTAATATTTGTGTGTGGGGGGGGGCACACGAGGAGGTCAGAGGACAACCACAGGTATCAGTCCTCACATCTGCCTTGTTTATTGCTATCACTCCATGCTGGCCGGCCTGAGAGAGATCCTCCAGGGATTCTTCTGTCTCCATTTCCCATCTTGCTGTAGGAGAGTTAGGGTTACAGATGTGGATCCCAAGGACCTGAACTCAAGTCCTCCTGTGTACTCAGCAAATGCTTTCACCCACTCAGCCACCCTCCAGCTCCTTAAGACACTGGGGTCGTAGGCCCCACCTTCTTGCCAGCGGGGTCATAAGGGCTTAGAGCTGAGAGTCTGGAAAGCACATGGCACGATGGGGAGGACTGCCAGTGTCCTCTCATACTCACCCGTGAACTTGAGCTCAGGCAGAAGCTCCAAGCACGTTAAATTTCACCGCGTTGGGTAGAGGGCAGGGGCCTGGGTTTGAATCCAGCTTTGCTACTTCTCTGTGGCTTTCTATTCGGTCTCTCTGAGCCTAGTTTCTTCCCCTGTGAAATAGGGGCAGTGGGGAAGACGCACATAGACAGATGCTTTGCAAGCACAGGCAGTGAGCACCCAGTTTGCTGTAGGTCTGTTGGCAGGCAGGACCAGGGAGGAGCCCAGGAAAGCTCCACAGGCAGTTCCAACAACTCTTGAAGCTGAGGCCAGAAATAGAAGGGCCTGGAGACGGTGGCTCCAGATGGCCAGCCTGCCTTCAGCCAGCCCCAGGCCACCCCAGCCAGCAGCAGCCCGCCCGCCCTCCCTCTGGAGGCTGCTGGCCGCATAAATTACTCGGCAGCCATGGGGCTAATTTTACCTTCTTGGTTTTCATGATTCATTTCCCATCTGGGGGCATGTGGGAAAATGGAAACAGCTCTGGCAGCTGGCTGCCTGATGGCAGCCATGGCAGGACACCAGTGCCTTGTGGGACCCCACCATGTGCTCTCCAAGGCCCTTTTCCTAGAAAGGGCACCATGGGTCCAGGAGACCCCATTCTAGCCGTGTCCCTGGTGTCTTCCTTCCCTTTGGGTTATCAATTTGTCATTAATAAGCCAAAGCCCATCTTGGGGCTAGAACTTGGATCAAATGTGAGATTTGAAGTCTAGCTATTTGGCTCCCACGGCCACCAGAGTGTGTATCGGCCTCGGTGATGGAGGCGGTAGGCACGGAGACAGGTGCTCCAGGAATTTGCATCAGGACTGGCTTTTCTCATAGTCCTAGGATGCCAGAGTCAGCAGTCTCTGAAGGAAGATCAAACCCAAACACCTTCTTATTCCAATGGGTAAACTGAGGCTCATAGAGGAAGAAGGACTTATCCAAGGTTGGATAAGTGATAGAGATCAGACTCGGCCATTGCCTGGCTGCTTAGAGCTTGTGTTGTCCTCGTTGTATGGAGGGATGACGAGAGGATTCCTTGGACCCGTATGTAGCACAGTGCTCTGAGTCTCCCTCCAGAGCCTGTGCTCCCAGCCTCTACACAGAGTGGCTTGTTTTTTTTTTTTTAATTTATTTTTCTTTTTTGGATTTTCAAGGTAGGGTCTCGCTGTAGCTCAGGCTGACCTGGAATTCACTATGTAGTCTCAGGGTGACCTCGAACTCACAGTGTTCCTCCTACCTCTGCCTCCTGAGTGCTGGGATTGAAGGCATGCACCACCACATCAGGTTTTTAAAAAATTTTATTTATTTATTTATTTATTTATTTATTTATTTATTTGCAGAGAGAGAGAAAGATGGAGAGGAAGAGGGAGGGAGAGAGAGAGAGAGAGAGAGAGAAAGAGAGAGAGAATCAAACTCCAGATGCTTGCCCCACTTTGTGCATCTGGCATTAAGTAGGTACTGGGGGATCGAACCTGGGTCATCAGGTTTTGCAGGCAAACACCTTAACGGTTGAGTCATTTCTCCAGCCATGGAGCTGCTTCTTAAGGGGACTTGACTATCTTGGCTTCGCCTCCCTGACTCTCCTATACCCCTAGGAGAGGGTCTCCAGAGCTGCTGATTAGCCAGTCTAGGAAGCCTCCAGCTCATACTGCTGGAGCTGGGTGTGAGGACAAGGGCAGCAGCCCTAAGGAGAAACAGGCTGGCGGACCAGGCAGTTCCCAGTCCACATCCCACCTCACCTGGGACTGGTCCTCAGGGGATGGCGTCTACATATAACCTTGGTTTCGGCCAGGCACGACACCAGCTTAGATGCCCAGGTAGAGAATTCAGGGGTGGGTTGGGGGGTGATTGATGGCCTGAGTGTGGAGCTGGGGAATGAGCTCCCCAGGCACTTTTGATCATGGCCACCACCCATGTCCTGCAGACTGGCACCACTCGGAGCCATGTGCATGGAGTGGCCGGCCCTTCCAATTTTCCAGCAAAGCTGAACATCCATGTTTTCCCACAAAATCTGTTTCTTCAAAGTTGGTGTTGCATGGCAGTTTCCTTTGAACTGAAACTTTCTCTCCAGAAGCGGAGGCTCATCAGGAGGTAAATAAATCTGGAAAAGTTGAAACTTAAAGCTCCAAGCAACAAGACTCCTCCTCAAGGTTATAGAAGCAGGAAGTAATCGCTGGGGTCTGAGACTCTCTGACCTGCAGAGCTGCCCCAAGGGGCGCTCTGAGCTCCAGAGATGCTGCTGGGGTTCTCTTTCAGCGGTAACCCCTCATCCATTCTCTGTACTTAACCCCAATAATCTCAGCGGGTCACCAAGTTGGAATTTGGTATAATTGTGCTTTGGTCTATGGTCTGTGCCCCCATCTGGGATAGATAGACATGTGTTCATGTCCTTACAGGGAAAAAGGTTTATGCATCACTTGACAAAAATAAAAAATTGAGGAAAGAACAGCAACCAGTTTGCCACCTCGTGTGCCCACCTCCGGAGTAGGGCAGCAGATTCTCTAGTTATCCAGCAAGGGCCTGTCAGGAATTCCCTGTCCTTTCTTCCATGGAAGACCCCTCTTCCCATTGTAACTTGTCATATATCCTGCTGGATTGCCAGGCAAGGGGGTGAGCTTTGGGTTGGTTATGTTTTTGGACAGCTGCTCTGCAGCCTTGCTCAAGCTGCATAATCCCTCCTTTTTTAAAATATGAAAATAAAAGTAGAACTGTGCTTAAGGGCTGGGGACAGGCTGAAACACCATCTCTCAGAAACTCAGTCAAGCAGGATTGGGGTCATGCAGAAATGGTCATACGGTCCAGGAGAACCTTGAACTTCAGGCACCGTGGGGTCCAGGGACTCCCACATTGTCCTCAGTCTATCAGCCTGCTCTGCCTTTCCCAACTCTCTTCACTCGCAGGCAGCTGCTGTGTGTGGTGGGTTCAGAAGCTGACCACAAACACATCTGGATTTATGTCCTTTTCCACAGTCCCCAGGGTGAATAGGCTCTTCTCTTCCAAAGCCACAAAAGCGCAGCTCATTCATTGGCTTGGCCTCCACCATTCCTTGACCAGTCACTACGCTGGGCTTGCTGATCCAGGCTCTGATTGGCTGGCCTTTAGTGACCCCGCTGGGGCAATTGGTGATGTCACCCACTCCCTCTAGGGGGTTTAGTGTCAGAAGAGAAGGGGTTAGGGCCCAGTGAACTCACTGTACCCAGGCTGTAGGGTCACTGGGGTGGGGACCTTGTTCACTTGAGGTGCTCAGCACTTAGAACAGTGCATGGCACTCAGTATCCCTTTCCTGGAAATGCAGGTTAAGTTGGGAATGTATCTCCAACCACTGGGTGTCCCGTCCTTCTCCTTTCCGGTAGAGCATCACACCTCTGCCGAGCTTGGCCAGAGCAGCTCCAGAACTGCTATTTGTTCTACAGGTGTGACATGCAGTCATTACAAAACTAGCGACCGAGAGAGAGCAAGACCCTACCTTGACAAAATGACAAAACAAAACAAAACCCCCAAACTAGCGACCATAGAGCACAGTGCATTCATGGATATCATTTCCCCGCCCCCCCATTGCTTCAGTCCACTAGTCTTATCTTTCTTTTTTAAAATTTTATTTGTAAGGAAGGAGAGAGAGAGAGAGAGAGAGAGAGAGAGAAAGAGAGAGAGAGAGAGAGAGAGAGAGAGTATGCCAAGGCCTCTAGCTGCTACAGATGAACTCCAGATGTACTTGTACATCTGGCTTTATGTGGGTATTAAAGAATCAAACCCAGGCTGTCGGGCTTTGCAAGCAAGTGCTTCAACCACTGAGCAATCTCTCCAGCCTGCCTCGTCATTCTTTTGAGAGAAGTTGAAGGCAGAGCTCTGATGGCCTCAGCTGTAGAAAGTGCAGATGACCTGTACTTCAGGGCACAGTGAGGAGCAGTCAGGGAACACTGCACAGAGTAGGTGTTTGAGAAAGAGCAGACTTCCTCTGCATCCCTCCAAGCCAGGGTCTTAGCGTGTATATCTGTGCTCAGGAGTCCTTCCACAATCCGTGGAATCAGTTCTTTTTTTTTTTTTTTAAGATGCTTGCACGTGCGTGTGCAGGTGTGCATGTACATGTGTTTTGTGCATGCGTATGGAGGTCAGGAGACGACCATGGATGTCATTCCTCAGGAATGCTGTCCACATTTTTGAGACAGGGTCTTATTGGCCTGGAGCTCACCAATTAGGCTAGACTGGCTGGCCAGCCAGCTTCAGGGATCTGCCTGTCTGCCTCTCCAGTGCTGGGATTAAAGGCACTGTCCCATGCCTGGCATTTGTATGTAGGTTCTGGACAAGGAACTCAGGTCTCATACAAGCCCTTTACCCAATGAGCTATCTCCTCATCCCCTTGATTAATTAGTTCTTTATACAAATCACATCCCTTTCCACCCACCCCACACAGAGCCATGGAAGAATCCCGGGCTCACAGAGCTGGTAGGTACCGAAATGGAAATACTCCAGTGATCATAGGATGATTAATCGCCATCAGCCCAGCTAACAGAAGGATCAGCACCGTGGTAGTGCTGGTGACCCTGCCCCCAAGTCCCATGGGGAGATATGCCCGGCCTATGAGAACCCAGAGCTAGGTGCTCAGCACCTTTCAAGCCGAGGCCCTTCTCCAGGAAGCTGCAGGTACAGTGTTCAGTGTCACTTTGACCTACTTAGTTATCTTTGTGACCAGTGGCAGAAATAGTCCTGGGGTCAGAGGATGGGAAGCCTTACAATCAGATGTTCTGCAGGACTCTCTCTCTCTCTCTCTCTCTCTCTCCCTCCCTCCCTCCCTCCCTCCCTCCTTCTCTCTTTCTCCCTCCCTCCTTCCCTCTCTCCCTCATATCCTCACATCCTACTTATCAGAATCAGAAGGTGAAGCCGTGGGCTGCGTTAGGAGTCCCATGCTTAGAGATAACATACACCATAGCTTCATCTTGCAGTTTTGACAACTGCTGCACCCTGAGCAAGTCATGGTAGGCAGGCTCTGGTCTAGAGGGTGGAGCCTGGGGTTCTGGCGGTGCGTGGGCCGTGGAACCCTCCTTGAGAAGTGAGGATGGAGACAGATGAAAGGATTCTGAGATTCTGGGCCAGAGTAATAAACAGACCAGTGAAAAAGACAGAGGAGAGGGGACAGTGGGAGAGGTAGAGGATGGCCAGGCTGGATTCCCATCTGATTCTGGACTTCCCCATCTGGTGCTGTAGTCTGCAGGAGGTGGGAAGACTTGAGATTACACTTTCCTAGTCTCGGATCCCATCCCTGCCCTGGGCTTGGAGGTCGCGCCTATTCTCTGGCTTCCACGGCTGCAGTGTGAGGTAAAGACTTGGTGGGGCCCCAGCCCTGACCCACACGGGCAGATGAGCCCATGCAGGAGCCTCTCGTGGTTTTAGGAGAGCTGTCCACCCAGACCTGCATCCATCATGGCCTTCCCACCCTCCTCTTTGCAGTCTCTGTGGCCCCAAGGTCTCAGTTCAGACACCCTGTGACCTGGCAGCCTGATTCACTACTTAGGGCTCTGAAGCCCTGTCCTCTGTGGGGACTTTGTTAGGACCATAGGGCTCGACTCCACAGGAGCCGCAGGGTAGTTGGGGGCTGTTGTGGTCAGCTTTCTAGTTGCTGTGCAGAAAGAACCCAAGCAAAAGCGGCTTGTGGAGGAATGGGTTTATTTGGCTTACGGACCCAAGGGGAGACTCCATCCTGGCAGGGAAAACGATGGCATGAGCAGAGAGGGGTGGACATCACCTCTGCCACAGCACTGCAAACAGCGGCAGGAAGGTGTGCCAAACACTGGCACGGGGAAGCTGGCTTATAACCCCATAAGCCCGACCCCCAACAACACAGCTCTAGCAAGGTTGTAATTCCTGAACTGCCATCAGCTGAGCATTGATCACTGAGAACACATTCATTTGTTTGTGGGGGAGACCTGGATCAAACCATGACAGGGGCCTATCTCCTCCTGCCCCTTCCTCCTCCATTGCTGGAATTCTGGTGTACCTATGGGGAAAGCACAGCCTGGCCTTGAACTCAGGCCAATCCTCCTACCTCAGCCCCCCCCCCACTGTTGGAATTAAGGGCATGTGTATGAAAATCTGTTTTTAAAGTACTCATTGTTTTTTATACATTTAATAATGTATAAAAGAAGAACAAATGAACATATGTCACCCAACCTCAGTAACTCCTAAGCATTATTAATAGATACAGTATTTTATTAGCATATGTTAATTGTGCATAATAATGGGTTTCATTGAGACGTTTTTCATACCTAGACATATAGGGTGTATTTTTAACACTCCCTCCTCATTACGCTCTCTCCTGTTCCCTCTCCACCACCAAGGTCCCCTTCCCCTTGCCTAACCAGTCCACCTCTTTCTTGTACTTTCACGTCTCTTCTTTGATTCCGTTCTGGTGGCCCAGTGAGTTTCCTTGGGGTGAGGACGTACACCCACTGTGTCCACTTTGCACCAGGCCTGATCTGGTTGTGGAGGTCACAGCAGGGAACAAAGTGTCTTCACTTCCAGAGTCTCCAGTCCAGTCCTGGAAAGCGGCAGCTACATATCAATCCGTGCAGGTTGAATGGTGATGTGTGTTCTGGAGACAGTAGGAGAGAAAAGGCAAGGAGCGTGGAGGCAGGGTTAGCCATGCTGGTCTGTGAAGGAAGAACATTCTAGGCTGAAGGAATAGCCAGTGTGGGGCTCGTGTTGGGGGGCAAGCCTCAAGTATCCCTGGGGCTGTGTGGGAGTGGTGAGTGGATGGGCAGTGACAGAGGGCCTGGGGACAGCGTCTATGTTTGCTTTGCATGACACGGAGCCATGCAGAAGTTTTCGGCAGGGGCCTCTTCATCCGCCCTGTGCTGTGACAGGGTCACTGTGCTGAGGGCTGGGGGTGGACCAGAGGGTGAGGTCAGCTTTCCTGCAGTCCTTCAGGAGAAGGAGTGCTGTCTGGGGTTAGCCAGTGGCAGAGGAGGAAGAGCTAAAGTTTTTGGGACAGCTGCCTTTTGTATGTCACTGAGTTCACCAAACTTCAGATGGGCTGTCCGAGGTGACACTGCCATGACTCTCTGGAGAAACTCCTAGAAGGAAATGGCAGGATTAATAATGTTGTGCAACTAGGTTTTTGTTTTTTTGTTGGTTTGTTTATTTTGTTTAATTTTTATTAATCTCTCTTTGTGTGTGTGTGTGTGTGTGTGTGTGTGTGTGTGTGTGTGTGTGTGTGTGTGTGTAGGAGTGGGTGTGCCAGAGTCTCTTGCCACTGCAAATGAATGGCCATATGGATTTTTGTGGTGGCTGGAGAAACGAACCCAGGCCAGCAGGCTTTGCAAGCAAGTGCCTTTAACTGCTGAGCCATCACTCCAGCTCGTGAGTGGGGTTTTTATCATGCCAGACAAGCACTCTACCACTGAGCCCCACCCCAGCCTTGTTAATAAGTTTTCTTCTGAAAACCCTTTTTATTATTTATGCGTATTTGTATGTGGGTGCATGTTCATGTTTGTGTGTGAGAGTGTGGGCGTGTGTGTGGAAGTCACGACAACTTTGGGGTCAGTCTTGATCAGTCCTCCTCATTTGAGGCAGGGTTTCTCATTCGGGATTGCTGCTCTGCTGTTCTTGGCTGCACCCTCCACGAGTTTCCAGAAGTCCGCTCTGCCTCCCATCTGGATGCCAGCATGCTGGGATTACCAAACCAGTCTGGGTATTTTAGCTTGAGCAGCAAGCGGTTTATCCACCGAGCCAGCTCAGTGAGTTTTATAGGGCTTGATCTCTTAGGTGGGGCTGAGCGTTCTACCCTTGTCATGACTTGGTATTCCTGGAGACCATCCCATCCTAAACCTATCTGGAGTCCCTACGCTAAGTCACCTCATGAAGATAGACTCAGGTGTTCTCCTAAGGGCACCTTGGGAACAACAGTTCTGCCTCTAGAGAGAGTTCCAAGGTGCTTTTTGTGCTGGGGCCACAGGCTGGGGGCAGAGACCTTATATGCTGTGCTTGCTGCTTCAGTGGGTTGGCTTCATTGCAAGGCTGTGTCCTGCTCATTGCGAGGACATGCTCTGCTCATCTTCTGCAGGGCTTGGCTGCCATGGTAGCTACTGACTTTTTCAATGAAGTCATAAAATAAACTCCTTCCCTTCCCTTGAGTGTGCCTGAGTAGGTTGGAGGGAAACGTCCTGTCTGATTGGGTTCCATAACAGTCACCTTGGAGTGGATGAGGTGACCATCACTGGGTGACATTGAGTTGACCCTTCTCCTGAATAGAGGAGTGATATCTGAGTGGAACTAACACCGAGAAGCAAGCTCTCAACAGTGGTGCCCCCCACCTTCTGCACAGCTCTTAGACCTCTACACCCCTGCTTCCAACCGTCTCTTCTCCAAGTCTTGCCATGGATGGAGTTTGTTCCTGTGCATATTTGTTTAGTTATTTATGCGTGCATTTATTTATTTAGAGACAAGGTTCTAAGCAGCCTGGGTTGGCTTCAAACCTGCCCTGTAGCTGAGGATAACCTTGAACTTCCGATCCTCCTGCCTCTACATCCGGAGTGCTGAGATTGCAGTATTGTACCACTTCACCCATTTTTTTTTTCAGTCCTGGGGATCAAACTCAGGGCTTTGTGCATGCTAGGCAAGCACTTTGCCAACTGAGCTATATCCGTAGCTTCACATAGTGTGTTCTAAAACTCCTTTGGGCGAGACCACCATGTTCCACTGGCCCCCACCAGCTGCACTCATTCCGTGGATGAAGATCTGAAACTAGATTTATCACAACCCAGGTGGGAGCCTCCACTGTCTGGACCCCAGTTCCATCAGCTTCAAATCAGGGACTAGACATAGAGTTCCTTGCCTTTGGGAGGTATTTTTTCTTTTAACATATGAGTACATGCAGAAGAATGCACATATTATAAAGACGTGGCCCAATATATTTTCACAAACAGCAAGCCCATGGGACCAGGACCCAGATGGAGACATTTTGCTGATCAGCTCCAGCCCATTCCAGTTAGTCCAAGGGTAACTCTAAGTTTGACCTCTGTATTCATGACTTTTCTTATAGATGATAGACACAGATTAAGTGGGAAGGACTGATTCTGGTTCCTGGTTCAGGGGATACAGTCTGTGATGGCAGGGAAGGCATAGTGGCTGAGGCACTGTGGTGACTGGTGCTACGGGTGTGGCTTGCTCACATCTTGATGGCTGACCAGGGAACAGAGAGAGATCAGGCTGAACTCATAAGTTTACCCTTCTGTCCTCCAGCCTCCCTATCCAAAAGGCTGCACCACCTCCCCCAAACAGCGCCACCAGCTGTTCAAATACATGAGCCTGTGAGGGACATTTCACATCTAAACCATAACAGCCCTTAACTGTCTCTGTACCTAGTTGTTTTTGGTTTCTTAACTATGTGCCGATTCACACAGACTATATTCTTGACTTTGATCGCTTTTCTCAGCATTATGATTCAGCCACAGTGCAGCATATGGCTGCCATTGATGTAGTTTCACTTCTGCCTAGAATTCTATCTGCCAAGCTATTTTTTTTAAACATAAAGAAGCTCTGTGAGGCTGGGTGCAGTGGCATATGCTTGTCATCCCAGCTCTCAGGAGCTGAAACTGGGGGATTGAAATATCCAACATAGCCTGGGGGCTGGAGAGATGGCTCAGTGATTAAGGCACTTGTTTGCAAAGCCTGATGGCCTGGGTTCCATCCCCCAGTATCTACATGAAGCCAGATGAGCAAAGTGGCGCATATGCCTGGAGTGAGTTTGTAGCAGCAAGAAGCCCTGGTATGCCCATTCTCTTTCTCTCTCCTAGCAAAGTAAATAAATTAAAAAATAAGACAGCATGGGAGCCAGAGCCTCGAAAACAAATGACCAACGAAGGAAGTTCAGAGAGCTTGCAGTCCCCTGGGAAGAGGCAGGACACGTGAGTGAAGACCTCTTTGCCTTTGCTTAGGGTGCTGTCAGCTAACTGGTGTGTCAACCCAACTGTCACCCAGCCTGGGTGCTGCATGAAAGGAAGCAAGGAAGATGAAGGACTTTTTGTTTGGTTTTGTAGTCAAGTCTTTTCTTCATAAAGAAAATAACAGGGAAGTTTCATGGTGAAACTGTCAGGATCCTTATTGCTTTCAGTGAGTCACTAATTCATGAAGTGTATGCCAAGTGCCGCTTTTACACCTGGCTCTCATTCTTTAATCTGGAGTCCTCCTGCCAACCATTCGGTTGGATCTCAACAGCTGATGACGAGCGGTAAAGGTTGAAAGAGCTTTGAAACAGTATGAAGAATTCCTTTAAAGGCTTCTGTTTTGGGGGGAGGAGTACTGGAGATCGAACCCAGGGCCCTGTACATGTGAGGCAAATGCTCATCACTGAGCTTCACCCAACCCCTAAAGAATTTGTAAATCACGGACACATGCACACACTACCACCCCCACAGCCCTCTAAACACTAGTGATACTTCAGACACATCCTTGAGACTAGAGTAGGCAAAGCCGTGCCATTTCCTGGCTCTTCAAATGGGCTGATTTTGTACCTATCTTTTGGTAGCTTTCATTTGAAACATTTAGACTTTATTTTATTTTATTTTTTTTAGTGTGTGTGTATGAGCACTCGTTTGGAGGTCAGAGAACATCCTCAGGGTCTTGGTCCTTGCCTTCTACCTTGAGACAGGGTCTCTTTTGTGACTACCAGGCTAGGTGGCCTATGAGAGTCAGGATTCTCCTGATGCCACCTCCCATTGTCCTGGGTGAGTTGGGATTAGATGTGTGTGTCATCATGTGTCCAGCTTTACTTGTGTGCTGGGGATCTGAACTCTGGATGACAGACTTGGGTAGCAAGTACCTTTAAACACTGAGCCAAACTATAATTTTTAGAGCAGTTTTAGGCTCACAGCAAAACTAGATGGTTAGTACAGAGCTCCCACGTGTCCTGGCCTCTCATTACCATGGGGGTATTCGTATTTGTTAGAGTTCGTGCCTTTACAGGGACACATCATTACCAAAGTCCACAGTTGACATTAGGCTTCACACTTGGCATTGACGTTCTGTGGGTTTGAACAAATGGATGAATGGATGGTGGCGTATGTCCATCATTCTAGTGTCTTACATAGTAGTTTCACTCACCTGTATCTGGGTTCTGCCTGCTTGCCCCTCCCTCTGTTAGTATCCACACACTTTTACTTTTCCAGAATGCCACATAATTGCAGTGGTATAATACATGGGCTTTTCAGATCGACTTTTTTCACTTTGTAATAGCTTCCATTTTCATTTAATAGGACGTTGAGCCTGCAAGTCTATGTCAGTAATGGTCTCGTAGCATTGTAAATGGCTGTCCAACATTTTGTGGCACACCCTATCGACTTTTCTCCTGTTTGGGAGCTCTGTTCTTCCCACTTTTGGCTCCCATGGATGGAGCAGCAGAGGACAGCTTTGTAAGCATATCTACTCACAGCTTGATTGCTGCCTAAGGATGGATTCGTGGGTGAGAGATTGCCCCTGCCGAGGCTGGGTTTTGGATAGGGGTTGCTAAATTGCCCTCTGGAAACAAGGTGCACTCCTACCCATGAGGGCTTTAGTATTTTTCCATTTTTCTGCACTCTTGGGAATTCTCTAGCAAGATTTTACAATTGTGTCAATTTCATAGTGGAGACATAATACTTCCTTGTTTATTTTATAATTTATTAGAGTACTGTTAAGGTTTGACAGTTTTCTAAAACATGCTAGCCCTTTGTCTCTTCTTAAAGTTAAGTTCATTAATAATTAATATCATGCACGTCTGCAGGTGTGTGGGTGAACACACAAACGGGTGAGCGAGCATGTGTGCAAGTGGATGGAGGCCTCAGGTCGCATCCGCTCTCTTCCTCAATCACTCTCCACCATATTCATTGAGACATGGTCTCTTCCTTGAACCCAAAGCTCAGCTAATCTAGCTAGCCAGCTTGCCCAGGGATCCCGTGTCTCTGCTTCCCCAGCACTGAGATTACAGGTGGGCACCATACCTGTCCTGGTGCTGGGGATCCAAATGAAGGTCCTCACACCTGGGCAGCAAGCACTTTCCTGCTTGAGCCATCACCCCAGCCTCACTGTTTCTTCTTTTGTAGATTACAAAAGAACAGAGGCTGGACATCACCTCCTGGCCAACATCAAGTGAACAACAGCAGCAGGAGAGTGTGCCAAACACTGGCAAGGGAAGCTGGCTAGAACCCCCATAAGCCCGCCCCAACAACACAGCTCCAACAAGTTTCCAATTCTATAATTGTCATTAGCTGGGGATCAAGTATTCAGAACACATAAGTTTATGGGGGACCCCTGGATCAAACCATCACAAAAGCATTTCCCCATTAGGGGAAGTCACTGCTGTTAAGCTTCCCCACCTCCAAGCGCTGAGGATCCACACTGGCTAACCTCCTTCTGTAAAGTACTGGTACAGCCAGCCTGCCAGCCCAGCCTTCTTTTTTTCCCCCTCTTCCTTCCTTCCTTCAAATAAATTTTTTACTTAAGAGAGAGAACACATGCTTATGGGCATGCCAGGGCCTCCTGCTGCTGCAAAGAACTACAGATGCATGTGCCACTTCATGAGTCTGGCTTTAGGTGGATGCTCAGGAATCAGGATCAGGCCATCAGGCTTTGCATGCAAGTTCATTTAACCACTGAGCCATCTCCCCAGCCTCTTTCCTTCCTTCCTTCCTTCCTTCCTTCCTTCCTTCCTTCCTTCCTTCCTTCCTTCCTTTCCTTTCCTTTCCTTTCCTTTCCTTTCCTTTCCCTTTCTTTCTTTCTTTCTTTCTTTCTTTCTTTCTTTCTTTCTTTCTTTCTTTCTTTCTTTCTTTCTTTCTTTCTTTCTTTCTTTCTTCCTTTCTTTCTTCCTTTCTTTCTTTCTTTCTTTCTTTCTTTCTTTCTTTCTTTCTTTCTTTCTTTCTTCCTTTTTTCCTTTCTTCCTTTTTTCCTTTCTTTCTTTGTTCTTTCCTTCTCTATTTTATTTTATTTTATTAAAATTTCATACAGTCTCACGTATCCTAGGCTGGCCT
This sequence comes from Zapus hudsonius, assembly GCA_004024765.1. Lineage (NCBI taxonomy): Eukaryota > Metazoa > Chordata > Mammalia > Rodentia > Dipodidae > Zapus > Zapus hudsonius. The sequence continues at coordinate 32,808 of PVHP010006091.1, forward strand.
CCGATTTGCTGTGTAGCCAGGGATGACTTTGAACTTCTGATCTTCCTGCCCCCACTCCCCTGAGTGTTGATATTAAAGGCCACTATGCATACACACATTATAGACACAAACATATACATTTGTTGAATCATTTTAAAAAGGAGAAAATGAAGTTTAGAGCAGGGCCGGCCAGGGCAGGAGCTTTCTCATTGTCACCTTAATAGTTTATGGAACAGGCAGGACTGAGACAGGGTTCAAGGTTGCCAGACTAGCTCTGTGTGTGACCTGGGCCAGTGCCTAGTCTTATGTCCCTTTGTTAGCTTAGGGGACAGCAGAGGATGCTGAGGTGGGTACCAAAACACTGGCCTAACTCTGATCATGCCAGGCACGAAGGAAGCTGAGTGGGCACTGTGGTTCCCTGGCTGCTGGGCATTCCAGGATCTTGGCGCCTTGCCAAGGGTGAAAATGGAGCTGAGGCCACTGGGTGCCCTCAGCCCCTCCTCTTGGGTTCGCATCTCATTGTCAGGGTTGCACCAGGCTGCATCTCTTTTAGTGCAGACTCCGAGGAGCCAGCCGAGAGGGAGTGTTGCCAGCAGCCTACAGACCTCGATGAGGCTGTCCTGTATGTCCCCAAACCCTTCCCTAGACAAACAGGCCAACACAGCCTTCAGACAAGGCTGCTGCTGGCCTTGCACTTGGCCACACCTTCATTTGCCCACTGAGAATAGAGTAAGTGAAGGATACCAGCTCATGTTTCATTCTCCCTCTGGGCATATCCCATCCTCTCCTCCCAGGCCCCTCCAGCCTTTTATTTTCAGTGTGTGTGGTATGTGCATATGTGTGTGCCACGATGCCCGAGCCCCAAGCGCTTACACGCAGAGGTCCGAGAACATCGGCTGTCTTCCCCTGTCATTCTTACACCTAAGTTCCCTGAGACAGTCTATCTCACCGAACCTAAACTCGGGGAGCTCCAGCGATCCTCCAGTCTCTGCCCCCTTCAGCACTGGGGTTGCTGGCTTACATGGCCACATTGAGCTTTTTACATGAGTGCTGGGGATAGAGCTCAGGTTTTCATCTCGTTATGATGGGCAACTAAGAGCTTTGATATTAGCTTGTAATGTTTGGGGGCACTAAGGGACTCCCTGACCCACAATTCACTGGAAGCTATCCCACCTCAGCACATTTTCTCATAACAATATATGGCTTCCATCTCTCCAGCCCTCCTTCAACCTTTAATCCAAACACATAGCCTCTGTTTCAAAGTAGAGGTGTCTGTGGTCCACTTCAGGTTTGTAATGCACAGCAGTCCTGTAAGTGAGACTTGGTTCTGCCCTCCAGGCATCTGGGCTCTTCCAGTAATGGAGAGAACTTAATTGTATATATGGCCAGTAAATAGGTGATACATATGGAGAACACTATCACCTATCATGTTTGCTCATTTTGTTTTGTCTGCCATGAAGCTCAGAACTGAACAGAAGCTCCATCGCTAAAAATCTTTACCAAATCCTTGCTTTAATGGGTGTTACTTTTTCCTTGAGGCCACTGACACTCTCTACATATAGGCAATATACCATGATCATAATCCCCTCCCCCACCCTCCCTTTTCCTCCTCCTGAATTCTCCCTCCACGGAATCCCTTCTTTCCAACTAGTCTCTCCTCTGCTTTGATGCCATCATTTCCCTCACCTGTTAGGCACTTTGTGTCTGGAAGACAGTATTGCAAAGCACTCCCCCACCCTCTTCTTTTGATTCTAACATTCGTTCTTTCTGCAATTCTCTTCCCCAATGGTTCCTGAGCCTTGGAGGGTATCAGTGTCACAATGCTGGACACAACACTGTCACTTCTTAGCACTTTGGTGAGTTCTGACTCTCCTCCATCTGAAAAGGGAAGCTTCGCTAACCAAAAGTGATAGTCACATTGATATATGGGCATAAACAAGTATTTAGAGGATAGTATGGTGGACACCATGTCCAGTTAGCCAGACAACAATAGTAGATTCATTCCTAGGGCTTATGACCTCCCAGCCACGGGCCTTTGATTAGGTTTTCAGTGTCGGGCAGGAATTTCCTCCCATGGAGTGGCCTCAAGTCCAATCAGGGAATACTTGGTTTCCCTCATAACAGACATGCCAACATTGCACTACTTTGTATATTTTTCCTGGTCATCAAGCCATACAGCCTGCAGGGTCCACTGCTGGTTAAGACTGTTGATGACTTTTCTCCCCAACAGGCCACATAGCTCTTTCCAGCATCCTGACATAGTCAGCAGGGAGGAGGTTTCCAGCTCAGCTCCAGCTTGATTTCTCAGTGACCTGCAGCCCAAGCATGTGGTGTCTCAGCAATAGGGTATCATCATCTTGTTATGGTGGGCAACCAAGAGCTTTGATATTAGCTTGTAATGTTTGGGGGCACCAAGGGCCTCCCTGACCCACAACTCACTGGAAGGTGTCCCACCTCAGCACTGAAATTTTCTCATAACAATATATAGCTACTTTTACCCAAACTCTTTATATATATATATATATATATATATATATATATATATATATATATATATGCTACCAAAGAAGTAGGTTTCTATTATGGCTTATTCATAACATCTTTAATTTTAATTAACCCTCATTCCACTCCCTCCTCTCCTTACTCCCTCCCCTGGCCCCACTTATTCCATATCTAGTTCTTTCTTAAGTGTTCTACTTAGTATAGGTTGAGTATTCCTAAAAAAACTCTAAGATCCAAAGTGCTTTACAATCTGAAGCTATTTTGAACAGTGACATGACACTCAAAACTATTCATATTGTGGAGTGCTTTGAATTTGTAGATTGGAGGTACTCAATTGGTAAAAGTTCTGCAAACATTCCAAAGTCTGAAAAACTTTCATGTCTGAAACATGTGTGACCAAGTATTTGATGGGCCCATTGATGTGTGTATATGCTGTGTGCGTATGGATATAGGCATACCGCAGCATACACGTGGAGGTCAGAGGAACACTTCAGGATGTTGGTCCTCTCCTTCCACCATGTTTGAGACAGGGTCTCGTTTATTTCACTGCTTGGAAGGTAAGCAGCTAGCTGGTCCAGGAGCTTCAAGATTCTCCTGACGCCACCACCTCTTGCCATAGGCATATTGGGATTACAGATACATAAACCACCAAATGTTCTGCTTTACCTGGGTGCTGGGCATCCAAACTCCAGTTGTCTGGCTTGCACAGCACGTGCTTTTCCCCATCTCCTCAGCCCCCAAGCATTTTAGTAAGGGGTTACTCAACCTGTGTCAATGGGGTCTCTGTTAGAAACCTAGCAAATCTTGCACATGATGGTGGGTTGAAAATGTGAACTACAACATGAAATGGAGAGGCCACGGTGCTTTACTGTGAGGTAGAGGGCATTGGCTGGGAACGATTTGTCTGTCTCTTGTGCTCAGTCTTATTCCTTGCACCTGTCTCTCCTTATTTTCATTTTCTCTCCTTGCCTCTGGGAGGCCAGTATCATAGCATTCTCTCTCTCTCTCTCTCTCTCTCTCTCTCTCTCTCTCTCTCTCTCTCTCTCTCTCTCTCTCTCTCTCTCTCTTTCCCTCTTAAAGCACTTGGCCTTTTCCAAGACCTCCCCAGCCTACATCCTATTTATTCCTCATGGGAAAACCTGGCACTCCCATCTGACCAATGTAGACTGTAAGGCCAGCCCTAGAGCCTCCTCACAGCTCACACTCCACGATGCTGCGAGAACCAGGTTCCTACCCTCATGAGTCTACTCCATCATGCCCACATTGTACTGCCCCTCTGTGCCCACCTGACCTGCCTTGCCTGGTGAGATCACTGGGAGAGAGGCACATGGGTAAGAGGAGTCAGAACACAACATGTCCACGCTCTCTTCCTCTGAGGCCTCTCGTGGCATTGAGATTTTCTTTAGGGCCAGTGGGACATACATTTTGGCGTAGGCCATTGGATCCTTAATTCAGTTGGTCCATGTTGAAGCTGTGTTGTGTGCAGGGCAAAGCCGAGAGTGGGTAAGACACTAAGGGTGCTAAATTTCAGGAGTCCTGGTTACCAGTATCCCTGAGAGTCAAGGCCTCCTTCATGTTCAAGGCTAGGAAAAGCTAGCATATCTTTTCCTAGTCTTGCTTGGTGCTAAGAACACTTACAGTTGCTAGGAAGTCAGTGGTGAGCCAAATGCCTTGTAAAGCTAAGAATCCTGCCCTCAGAGAGCTTAGGATGGATTATAGAAACAATCACATAATCATGCTAGCAAAAAAATAAAAACTGGACGACTGGGGAGATGGCTCAGTCATAAAGTGTTTGCCACTGCACATGTGAGGACCTGAGTTCAGATCCCCAGAACCCAGAATGCCACACACCTGAAATCCCAACACTGGGCAGGTAGATCCCTGGGGCAAGCTGGCTGGCTAGTGGAGCTGGATCAGTGAGCTGGGGGTTTAGTGAGATACCCTGTCTCAAGAAATCAGGAGAGTGATTGACGATGCATGATGTTGACCTCATCCTCTTGCCTCTCCACACACGCTCCCACACACCTATGAACATGCATGCATACCTGTAGACACAGCACACATACACACAAAAGTAGGGGCCGGAAAGATGGTTCAGTAGCTAAGGCGCTCTCCGTGCAAGTGTGGGTGCCTACGTTAGATCCTCAGTGGCCATGTAAAGCCAGCCACTGTCCAGCCAAGGCCTGCAATTGCAGACATTTCCCAGAAGCTCCCCAGCCAGCCAGCTATCCCAGGGAGTGCAAGGACTACCTCCACACACATGCCCGTACGTACTGAACACACACAGCATGCACACACAAACACACACCAAAGACCATTCATTACAGGGCTGGGGCTATGGCTGAGAGGTAAAGGCTTGCCTATCCTGCTTGAGGCCGTAGGTTCAGTCCCCTGGACCACCACCACCACTACCATCACCACCACTAATAAGTGACTGGTGCTTTACGTGTGACCCAGGCTACAGTAGAGGTATTACTGAGGTGGGCAGCAAGGGGCTGGAGGATGGATGAGCCTTGAGACCTGGTGGGACTGGTGAAGCCAGAGCAGAGGAGCCCTGTGCACACTGCTCCTGAGCAGTGTGTTCTAACTCCATGCTAGTTTGTAAGAGGTTGACTACAAGAAGAAATCCGGTCCAATGGAGAGAATTCAAAGTGGCCCTTGCTGTTGTCCAGCTCCATCTTCCTGATCAACTTTCTGCCCTTTGCTGCTCATTTCTGTCCCTGTCACCCACCACATCTGGGACGGAATCTGTCATTAGCCACATTTTTCAGATGAAGAAATGGGAGCACAGAGAAGTGAGTCAACCTGCTCAATCAGTCAGCCCAGTGGCCATGGCCAAGTACCACAGAGAGACCAGGGCTGCAGCCGAGATGATCTAAGGTCAAAGTGACATCTGTCACACACCCAGGTGAGGCTCAGTCTTGCAGATTGCACTTTCACCACGGATATAGAGAGAGGGGGTAAGAGGGTCATCTGACCCATAAGACCTCATTCAGTCTCGATCACATCTTCACAACCTGTCTCCTAATGGTCACATTGGGGGTTAGGATTTGGGCATATGCTTTGCTGTGTGCGAGAGGCAAATGTTCAGCCCTTAACAGCGGCCCAGGGGGCACAGAGCCAGTCAACGGGATTTGAACTCAGCTCTCCAGAACCCAGGCTGTTAACCATTAGGGTTCCTGCTCCTGGATGTTCTGCCTGTTGACTACTGCTCACCATCGACCCGTGTGACCTTGGGGGAGTCCCTTGGCACCCTTCTACCCCAGGTTCCTGTTTCGGTGGTCCGAAATCCCTGCACCTTCACGGGAGCCTGGGGACCAGCCCACGGACTAGGAGGTGGGCCGGCCACCAAGCTCTGATGGGCTTTGGGGACCAGGCGCCACGTTCCCCCACTCGGCGGTGCAGGTGGCGAAGCGAGCGGGGCGCGGGCTGCGGCTGGGCGAGGTGGGTGCTCTGCGGGCGCGCGTGCGGGCGCGGAGCTGCGGGCCTGGCGCATTGCTGGCGATGTCGCCTCCGCCGCCGTCCCCTCCTGCCCCTCGCGTCCTGCGCGGCGCCCCGCGCCCCTCCCGGCCGCCAGCCAAGTGCGTGCCCCCGGGGCCGGCAAGAAGCCACATGCCCCCGCAAGGAATGCCGGGCTGCCGGGCGGGCAGGGGGCGGGCCGGGCCGCGGGGCCCCGCCGCGAAGGTGGGTGAGAGGCAGGGCGATCCCGGCCCCCCGCCGCCACCGCTCGGTGCTTTCCCCACCGCCGTCGCCGCCGCGCGCGACCCGGGGCTGGGGGCGGGGCGCCCCGTCCCTGGCGCGCGCCCCTGGGCTCCTAGGAGGGGGCCGGCCGTCCTGTTCCCCTGCCCCTCCCTCTGCCGCGGGCTTTGGGGCCCCCGGTGGGGAGCAGGGGGCTGGTGAGCCGCGGAGCAGGGGTGTGGCCAGCGGGGGCCCCGGGGAGTGAGTCACACTCCGCTTGCCCGGTCCCGGGGCCCAGCGCAGGTCCCGGGCCGAGGTGCGCGCTGCCTGGGACCCGAAGAAGAGTGCCCCTGGGGTTTGGCATGAGGACCCTGGGGTGCCACGGGAGGGGCTGCAGCCCCCCGCGGTGGTGGTGAGGGCGGTAAGCTGGTGCTGGGATACTTCCCACTGGAGAGAGGGGTGGACTGGGAGTCAGGGCCCTGGTCCCACCGACTCCCCAGCTCCGCCTGCAGTCTGCGATGAGCTGGCCCAGGGGCCCGGGGCTTCTCCCTAGCACCCTGTCTCCCCAGGGCCTCCATGCCAGCCATTCAGGGCTACTTTTGCTGCCCACCCCCTCGGGCCCCAGTGGGCTTGTGTTGTTTCCTCTAGGCACCCCCCCCCACGACAGAGTTTGCCCCCAGGCTTCTGTGGGTTCTTCATGCTCTTTAGTGATGTGGGTCGAGGCTGTACTTCCCAGGCCTGCCTCCTTGGCCCGAGCTGCCCCTGGTACCTGACCCTATAGGGCTAGTGGCTCCAGTCAGTACCCAGGACCAGCCAGGGATAGAAATGGCATTTCCTCTTGGCCAGGCTACAGCTGTTTTTGTTGTCTGTGTTCTCAAGAACTTCCTCTGGGATGGCAGGGAGGGTAACTAGACTCCTAGGGACCCCTGCTTGCCCTCCCCACCACTCACCCCTCTTCCCCTGTCTCTTTGATCCTCTTCCTGTGTCCTGGTCCTGCCTCTGTGCACGTCCCCAGGCCAGAATGACTGAGAACATGAAGGAGTGCTTGGCCCAGACCAAGGCGGCTGTAGGGGACATGGTGACCGTGGTTAAGACAGAGGTCTGCTCACCACTCCGGGACCAGGAATATGGCCAGCCCTGGTGAGGCCTCTGGTGGGGACTGGAGGGGTGGTGGTGGGGCTGAATGGGTTGGGGGCCCAGGAGGACATTGTCACTCCTTACCCACCTTCTTTAACTCAGCTGGGCAGCTCCTGGGGGCAGAGGTGAACAGGCTCTTGGAGAATCTGAGCAGAGCCCCTTGGGGCCAGGTCTCAGAATTCAACCCTGATCCCCTAGGGCCTTCTAGCCAGGTCTCTAGCCTGTCTCCCATTGGGCTGTCACTCTGATGGCTTCTTTGCTTTCTTTGCTGGCCCCTGGCCTGGCCAGCTCTAGGAGACCAGAGCCACCGTCCATGGAAGTTGAGCCCAAGAAACTGAAAGGGAAGCGGGACCTCATCATGACCAAAAGCTTCCAGCAAGTGGACTTCTGGTGTAAGTGGAGTTGGGGTCCCGGGAAGCTCCGCTCTTCATCCCATGCCTTGTCCTGGCAAGGGGGTTTATAGACAGAGCTCAGATGAAAGGCACTCACTTTGTTCACAACCATGTTCAGTCGCCCTTCCCAGGTCCTGCAGCCTACAAACACACAGCTGTAATTCAAACCCAAGTCCACGGCCCCCAAACCATGCTCTTTCTCCCACCGTTTCACACTTGTGACAAAGACCTCAACTGGAAGGCCTGTCCTTTGAGCCCCCAGGGAGGGTCATGGGTTACTGCTACTGATGACCCTGGGCCTGCATCTGAACGGTAGGGCTAGGGCTGGGACTCCTGAGCCACGTGGGTTGTTTTCTGCTGCCCCAAGTGGTCCTTAGGCCCCCGTGATCCTCTCTCTCAGTCTCTATGGGGGTCTTACCTCTTGCCACTACTAAGTCTTTGCTCTTCTTCACGTTTCTCCAGTCTGTGAGTCCTGCCAGGAGTACTTCGTAGATGAGTGCCCGAACCACGGTCCCCCTGTGTTTGTATCTGACACGCCGGTGCCTGTGGGCATCCCAGACCGGGCAGCCCTCACCATCCCACAGGGCATGGAGGTAGTGAAGGAAGCTGGTGGAGAGAGTGACGTGCGGTGCATAAAGGAGGTCGTGCCTAAGGGCCACATCTTTGGCCCCTACGAGGGGCAGATCTCCACCCAAGACAAGTCAGCTGGCTTCTTCTCATGGCTGGTGAGTGTCCCCAGTGCTGTCATGGGAGAGGTTATCAAGGGGCAAGGAGGGTGCCATGCTGGCTCTAGAACTTTCCTATACTCACCTGTGGATGTATGAATGATGGATCTTACTGTCCCCTTGCCCAAGCTGTGTCCCCTTTCCTCCTTGGTGTCCAAAGGTCAGGCTCAGGAAGCCCTCCTCAGTAGCAATCTGGTCAGTAATCACCAGGCAGAATAAAAGATGATTTTCTCTTGGATCCTCGTGTGTGTGTGTGTGTGTGTGTGTGTGTGTGTGTGTGTGTGTGTGTGTGTGTGGTGGCTTTAGCCGGCTACTCTTCCAAAGTGGAGGGTGGGGGACTTGAAGCTGGGGGCTGCAGGGTTGTAGAACATATTCAGCTTAGAAAGTGGTTGTGTCAGGTCCTGAGTCAAGTGCTGGAGGTAAGGCCTTCCACAAAACATCACATGGCTCCAGCTCACACAGAGTAGACAGTCTCTTGGGAAGGAAGGTTTGAAACCAGTATGCATGTGCTCATTGTGGCCGAAGGAGGAACAGAGCACACTCTGGGAACATCATGCAGGGGACACAGTTGTGTGTTAGTGTGCTCATGTCACTCAGTAGACAGGGCCTAGGGCCCAAGTTGGTAATGGCAGCCTGCTTTACGGTTTACTCTTGATGTGACCTTGGCCAAGACATTTGCTTCTGTGGGCCCGTTTTTTAATTTAATTATTTACTTGTATGTATATGCACAGGCGTGTGCACGCACCATGGCACACACGTGGAGGTCAGAAGACAACTTTTAGGTCTGTCCTCAGCTCTCCCTTTGAAGCAGTATTTCTCACTCGGGATCTCACTCTGCTGCTCTTTGCTGCAGACTTCGAGGAAATTCTCTTGCCTGCATCTCCCATTTCACTGTCAGTTTTAGCATGCTGGGATTACAGAACCCCACCATGGCTTCTGGCTTTTTATTTTTATTTATTTGCAAGGAGAGAGAGAGAGAGAGAGAGAGAGAGAGAGAGAGAGAGAGAGAGAGAGAGAGAGAGAGAGAGAGAGAGAGAGAGAGAGAGCATGCTAGGTTCTCTTCCCACTGCAAATGAACTCCAGAAGCATCTGGCTTTACGTGCTTACTGGGGAATCACTGAGCCATGTCTACAACCCGCTTCTGGCTTTTTTCATAGGGTCTGGGGATTGAACTTGCATACTTGCTTGCTTGCAAAGCAAGTACTTTATCTACTGAGCCCAGCCTCCCCCCCCCCCAGCATGTTTTATAACGGCCACAGATAGCTGCTGGCGAAGATGAAGTGAGTTGGTCTCACAAAGGTCTTCAGAGAGTGCTGGCACATGCCCCATGTCAGCTTTTGTCATTGCTGTGTGCCTAGCTGAGGGGCCGGGATGGTTTCTTTGGTCCAAGACTTGGACAGTAAGTCACAGCTGGTCTTGGAAAGGGTTAGAAATGCGCTTCATACAGACAGAAGAGATGAGGGCAGAGGAACTCAGAGGTATCTGCTGTGGTGGTGATGATGGGAATCAGCGGAGAGGAAGGCCGAGTCCTTCAGGCTGCATTTCTCAAACCTGAGGACCAGAGGAAGCTCATGATGTGGCCAGGGAGAAGGTGGCATAGTCAGATGGCAGGATGGAAAGTCAAGGTCTGTGTAGGAGGCCAGAGACAGGGTGGTGTTGAAAGACGATGATGGCATGAACTGAGGAGCTGGTGGAGGACCATTCAGAAAGAGAATCTGCAGGGACAAGCCCTGAGATCTAAGGATGGCTGGGATGCAAATGTGAGGGAGAGGGGCTTTCAGAGATACCCGAGGAAGGATTTCTGGACCGCTCTTGGAGGGGTGTTAGACAGCAATAGCTGGATGCAGGGCAGTAGAGGAAAGTAGCCGGTAGGCACTGCCTTGGTTCATCACACCATTTCCTCTCATAGCATCTCTGTACCAGGCTCTGGCTGGCCCTGGGGATCCAGTAGCAGGTGAGATCAGACATGCGCCCTATTCATGTGGACAGGAGGCATGGACTTAGCCAAAGAATAATGTAAATAAATATAAAACCACACCCCTGACACGTAGGGATGAGGTAGTGAGGCTGAAAGAATGTAGAGAAAGTAAAGTGGCCAAAGGTCAGAGAAGTGCAGTCGAGTGAGGGCATCAGAAGGATGGAACAGCAGGAGTAAAGAACCTGACAGAAGGCATAGCACATCCAGGCAACTTGCCAGTGGTGCCTAAAGCACAGCAAACATGGACTGCAGGAGGGATGGAGGCTTTCTGTGTGGGCCCCAGGGAGGACTTTTATTCTTTGCTTAAAGGATAGAGAGAGATTTGTTTGAAGTGGGGGATAAGGAGGAATGATGTGATCTCAGTGACTTTGCCTTGGGCCTGGAGAACTGATGGGGGCAGAAGCAGTGGCATTGGTCGAGAAGGTAGGCAGCACTTGGATCCCAGGTAGAAAGCCACTGTGATTGTAAGCCTGCAATGGAGGAAGTGTGAGTGGAGACTGGGATTGAGATGTGGGGACTAGGGGCTAGGGAGTTGGCTCAGTCAGAATAGTGCTTGCCACACAGGCATGAGCACCCAAGTTCACATTCCCAGTACTCATGTGTTGTGATTTGAATGTAAACTACTCCCCATCGACTCCTGTGGTTGAGCACTTAGTCACCAGCTAGTGGTACTGTTTGGAAAGGTTGTGGAACCTTTGGGAGGTGGAACCCTACTGGAGGAAGTGGATCACAGGGTGGAGATAGGCCTTAAGGTTTTCTAGCCGAGCCCCACTTCCTTTTAGTCTTTTGTTTCCTGATTGTGAACTCAATGTGATTAGCTTTGCTTCACTCCTGCTGTCATGCCTTCTATCCGTGAAACTTCCCCTTGAAACCATAAGCCAAATTAAGCCATTTCCTTCCTTAAATTGCTTCTGGTCAAGTATTTTGCCCCAGCAATGAGAAAGTAACTGATACAGGAAATTTGTACGGGGAGTACTGGGTATTGCAGTGATAAACCTGACCACATGGCTCATAGGTTTTTGGAACTGGTTTGTGGTAAGAGTGCTGAAAGATTTTTGGAACTTTGGCTGCTGAAGTCTCACAGTGTGGTTAGCAGAGAGCTTACTGGGCCATTCTGGTGAGTGTTTGGAAGACTAGAATGCCAAGAGGAGCAGAGAGTGGAAGCCTTGCTTTGTGAAGGTTAGACAGGGACAAGGAATCTACTGGGAACTGCGACAGTTCATGTGATATTCTGGCAAAGCATCTGGCTGCATTTTGCCTGTGTCCTTAGAATTTATGTGAGGTTGAATTTGAAAGTGATGGACTAATATGTTTGGTGGAGAAATTTCAAGGCACAATAGCACTGAGCCTATGGTGTGGCTTCTGTTGACTGCCTTACTCAGATCTACAGTGAGAAATCAAGTTGCAAAGCAGAAAGATATGAAAAAATGAAGTTTGATAAGGAAAGAAGTGTGAGCAAGTTTGAGGTTCAGGACACTGTCACTGACAAAGTGGTTATAATTGTTAAGAGGATTAGTACCTTTAAAGAGAAGCCTATGGCACTGGGCCAATAGGAAAGATACCCTAAGGGCATGAATGGACTAATTGAAGGCTCTAGCTCTTAAGAATGCAAATTCTTTGGAAAGGAAAAAAAAAAAAAAGACACCTGAGGCACAGTAGTGATGGGGTTTCTCTGGAAAGCAACTGCTTAGGAAAGTGTTTTCAGATTCAGCAGCCCAGGCAGATAGAGGCTGCTACAGCTGAGAACCATGGGGTCAAGCCCCATCTCAAGCTGGCAACAGAACTTGACATGTGTCATGCACGTGGTCTTGATTTTACAGGCATGAAAAATACACCATTGAGGGGGTGGGGGCATTGAGTATTGCATCACAGTTCCAGAGAGCTGCTGAGGCCAGGCAGTGTGAGGCAGGGTTTTATTCTCAGCAAGAAGGCTCAGAGAGGCCACTGTATGAAGCATGAAGTTGAACCCTAAGTTTCCATGGAGACCCCAGGATGTTGAAGATGCCAGGACCATGGAACGGCAACCAAGGAAATTTATAATCCCAAATCCTGAGCCCAAGAGAGAGACTGCATGTGCTGTTTGCTGCAGAGCTGGAGGGATGGAAGCACTCAAGCCTCTTGGAGCCTAATCTCATCAGGAACCCCAGATACTGACCATGTGTGTCATGCCAGTCTTTGGTCTTGATCTGGCCAATCCTTTCTCACTATGTTCTCACCCCTCCCTTTTGGAATGACAGTGTTGAATCAGTGCCATTTTATTTTGGACTATGGAATTTGTGTTTTTGATTTTATGGAGGGGGCTCCCAGTTAAGAGATTGCCTTGAGTCTCAGAAGAGACTTTTAATTTTTGAACAATGTTAGGACTATTAAAGACTATGGGGAACTTTGTAGTTGGACTGAATGCATTTTACATTATGACGATTGTGAGCCTAGGGGATTCAGGGGTAGAAAGTTGTGGTTTGAATGTAAAATGTTCCCCATAGGCTTATGTGTTTGAAAACTTGTTTCTACAGCTGGTGGCATTGTTTGGGAAGGTTGTGGAGCCTTGCTGGTAGAAGTGGATCATTTGGTGGTGGGCCTTGAGGTTTTCTAGCCCAGCCCCACTTCCTTCTGGTCCTTTACACAGCTCTGCTCCTAATCCTACCATCATGCCTTTCTCATCAGAAAACTTCTCAAAACTCTAAGTTGAATTTAAACCCTTTTCTTCCTTAAGTTGCTTCTGGTAAGATATTTTGCCCCAGTTATAAGAAAGTATCTGATATACTATGTAAATACCAAATGTGGCAACCCATGCCTATAATCCCAGTGCTGGGGAGGTGGGTGAGGAGAGAGTCCCTGGGCTCACTGGCTAGCTAATCTAGCCAATTCATGAACTCTAGGATCAGTGAGAGACCCTGTGTCAAAATAAGGTGGTGAGCGAATTAGAAAGACACCCAAATTCAACCTCTGGCCTTAACATGCACATGTACACATGTGTGCACACACGTACACACATGCATATAAACACATACCACACAATACACAAGCAAAAAAAGATTAGAGATATGGGGTCCTACCTAGGAGATGAAGGCCCTGACCTGCACATGGACAAGTCCCCTCAGTAAGGGAGTGAGGAGTGTTGAGGACAACTATAGCCAGTCCTCCCTCCCAGCAGGGGGTTCTGACCTTGGACTGAGTGGTGTGTAAGCATCAGTAGATGCCTGTGTTTATGGTATGGTATGGTTAGGTTAACGGGTATGGAGGTATGACTTGACATCGTAGGTGGCTCTTGGAAGCTGGGCTGTGAAGGAAGCAGAGGTGAACAGGGCCCAGGACTCAGTGTTGAGGAACCTCAGTAGTTAATAATCCAGAAGGGGAGCCCAGTCATATAGAAGGTGGGATAGAGTGTCCTGGGGAAAGGAGCAGGCCAGGATTGTGTAGGACGTGCCTGACAAGGAGAAGAGAGGTCTTCAAGGGCCATGGGGCCAACAGCATCAAGTGTTGCTGGGAAACTCAGCAAGTGAGAGCCTGCAAGTGTCCTTTGGGCCTAGCACCAGGGAAGCCATGATAACATTAGCAAGCACAGAGGGTCTCAACCTGCGGCGATTTCTGCATTTTGCACCTTTGCCACATTTGGCGATGTCTGAAGATAATGCAAGGTGTGGGTACAGTACTGTCATGCCACGGAAGAGGACAGGGTCAATGCTAAACATTTCACGATGCCTAGAACAGCACCCACAGCCAAAGGTTACCTTCGGGCACCCTACAAGAGAGTGACAGAGCTAGAGACCTGGTTAGCATGGAGGTGGCCAGCAGAACCACTTCTCAGAAGTCTGATTAGAGATTCGAAGTGGAGAAGAAAGATGAGATGTGGGATGGCTGGAGGAAGCCGTAGGCGCACAGGTAAGTTGTTACTGGAGAGAAGTTAACTATCTTCGCAGATCCAGGAGGAGTCCTGTAGAAGAAATGCATGGGTTGACAGACATGAGCCATACACTTTTGTGTCCCCTCCAGAAAGCCTCAGGGAGCCACTAGGTGTGAATAGGGGTGGGTCAGCATCTTTCCATTGCTGGAGACACAGGAGGTAAGGTAAGCAGGTAAGCAGGCTGAGTAATGGTCCCCAAAATTGTCCAAGTCCTAATTCCCAGAACCTATGGCAGAAGCTGTGCTTAAAGTGAGCATGGTGAGAGGGGAGCTTATCTTGGGTTATTGGGCTGGAGTCAATGTAATTACTAGAATCTTTCATAGAGGAAGCCAGGAGGGTTAGAGTCTGAGAGTGTAGGAGGCTGAGCTGGGGATTAGAACTTAGATAATTCCATTGTACCTCAAAATTTAAGGAGTACCCAAATTCTTGTCTACAAAGCTAAAGAATTAAAATTATAGACCACCAGAGGATAAGGTTCATTGGGAGACTTTATTTAAAGGAAAACGGGGAGTTACAGAGATCTCCAGCCACCAGTGTGGGATGAACACATGGGAGAGGGGTTAACAAAATCTGTGTTGTTCAGCTAAACAAGCAGAAGAAGAAAAGGAAAGGTTCATGTGTAAGAGAAATCCAGCCCCTCACCTAACGTCTTTCTATTAGGCCACGTGAAGGAAGAAGAGGCAGAATTATCTGTTCAGTGAGGATTTGCTGCCCTAGGTGGGCAGGGAGACAGGTGGTTGGTACATACCTGACCAATCAGTTTTAGTGCCTAGGTTTGCACTCTAGCTAGACACCTCCCACTCAAGGGGGGGGGAGGGCTCTATGGAGCTTGCCTGAAACTGTCACAAGAAGGTGGGCAGGCAGGAGTTAGGGGGAGATGGTACTCACTTGTCTGAAGGAGGGTGGAGGGCCTGAGAGTCAGGAATGCTGGCTGCCTCTAGAAGAGGAAAGACGGTGAGGGGATGGTCCTTGATTTGAGGACTTCTAACCTCCAGAACTGGAAGAGCATGAGTTTGTGTTGTCTTAGGTCACAGTGCTGCAGCATTTTGTTCCTGCAGCAAGAGGAAACTATTATGTTAGGTTTGTGGGTTGGGCATCTCTGTTATGATTTGCAGGGTGGTGGAGAGAGGTGGCTGAGCCATGTGATCCCAAGAGGCCAGGGGCATCGAAGGGCTGGAGAGAATGGATGCCCAAAATGACCTATGATATGTGGTGGTGGTGGTGGTAGTGGTATGTGTGTGTGTGTGTGTGTGTGTGTGTGTGTGTGTGTGTGTGTTTGCGTGCCAGGGCAGGTGGTTGGGCTTCAGTTGGGGAAAAGCAGTACCAATTACAGCACCAGGGGCCGCCCAGTCTACTTGGTGACGAGTGGGGGAGGCGTGCAGAATGGCACTTGATTTTGGGCCAGGATCTGGAAGCATGCATTCATTTGTCAAATCCTGTCCCCAAGCCATTCTTGCTCTTATGCTGTTTTGACCTTCTATTTGGTTTTAAGAGCCCTGGCCTGATCCAAGCAAACACGTTTCTGTGCACAACTTCTCAGTGATATACGTACATGGCCCTCCGGTGGGATGGGATGTGGTTATGGTGAGCACAGACCTTAGTGTCTATTGAGCACTTAAAGTTGCTGGGGCTGGACTCGGTTCTTTATAACATCTCTCATCTGATCCTGCAGTGCCCCTGTGACACAAGCATGTTCTTTCTGTTGCACAGGAAGACACTGGGGCTGGAGGGAGGTGCTTATTGTGCACAAGGCTGAGCAACTAGAGAGGAATTGAGGTGGGCTTCAGGCCTGTGGCATGTGGCCGCAGAACCTGTCTCAGTCTGTCTCTTGGTCTTCTCTCCCTCCATCCTTGCATGACTTTTCTTCCTCTTGGTTGACTCTGTTCTCCTCTTCCTTCCTGTCCAGCACCAGTTCCCTCTCTGGCTCCATTCAACCTGGAGGAGAACTGGCCCTACTGTGTGCCGACTGCAAGCAAGGGCCTGGGCTTAGATGGACCAAAGGGTTACCAATTACATTGCATCTCTCTTCCAAAGCCAGCCATCCTGGCAGGAGTCATACATTCCATTGTGGCTGCTTAGAAAGGTGCCCTTTCCTCTGCTTTCTCATCGCAGTGGAATTTATAAGTGCTATAAATCATTTCCAAGGTCTTCCACGCTACCTTCAGACACCATGGGCCAGGGATGGTGCTACAGGCACAAGGTGCTTGGAGCTACCATGCAGCCACTGTGGTCTGAGAAAGCACACAAGAAAGAGGAGCCAATTCAGGCTTTCTATTTAAGTTTTTCATTCAGACCCTGTTTTGTTCCAGAAACGATTTAGGGCAGCTTAGCAAGATGTGTCAGCTGGACCACAGGGGCATATTACAACTAGAGAAAGAAGAAAGAGGGACAGGGTGGAGGCTCCATATGGAGGAGTCAGGAGCAAGGCTGAAAAATGTATACCATGATGTCCTGTCTATGCACTTTGGGCTACATGAGTTCCAGACCAACAGACACAGGGAAAGGAGAGCCTGGTGAGCTTTTGAACATTCTAATCATGATATGTGTCAGGGACTCCCGAACAGCTTCTCCTTCTGGGCGGTGTCATGGGATGGACTTCCCAAGGGTCTCCTTAAAGGCTGTGCTGGCATGGCTTACCCTGTGGGGGTCCCTTTCCTGCCTGTCAGATTTCTATTCTGAAGAAGCAGGTGTGAAATGGGGTGCCAGTCTTTCTTGTTTCAGTCTGTCCCATAAAACAGGGATGTCTTTTAAAACTTGAACTTGGATGTACGAAAGCTCATGCCACACCCTTTAGGATACAGTCTGAGAGACATTGAACATCTGCATCGCCAGATATGATGGACCAGACGGGTTCTGCCATTTCAGGGGCGCTCAGAGCAGAGAGGAATGAGAGGAGAGGGAACACTTGAGACAGATTGGAGTGTGTGTGTGCATAGTGGGTGAGCGAGTGCTTTTTTTGCATGTGAATGTGTGCATGGTTTGCATTCATGTGTGTGTGTGTGTGTGTGTGTGTGTGTGTGTGTGTGTCTGTTCCCATATGAGTGGATGTGTGTGCACATTTTTGAGTGTGCATGTGGAGGTCAGAGGTCAGTGTCAGGTGTCTTCCTCAGTCACTCTGTATTTGATTGAGTCAGTCTCTAGTATAGGTAGAGAGCGTGCCCTGGATCCCTGTTTCCACCTCAGAGCACCGAGGCAGGTCTGTCCCAACCAAACTTTATGCATGAACCCTGAAATTGGGATTTTATATAATTTTAGATGAAATTTGATTTTAATATAAGTGTGAAAAATCATATAAGTGAAAATAACAAAGTAATACTAGATAAAAACATTAAAAAATTCAATCATTCCTAGCTCACAGACTGACAGTATAGTTGTCCGGCCTGGTTCTAGGGAACTACAGTAAATGATTCCATCCAGGGCACTGCGCATGTATGCAGTGCTGTCTCGTCTAGACCCCATTTTTGGATTTCCTCAGTTGCCCTGAGTAAGGTCTTTTGTGATGGCTCCCATCTAGAACCATTCATAGGTACATGGTGACTACTGCTCGTGTTCCTTGGCCACCTTCCTCCCATGACATTGATGCTTTTTGAGGCACGTGGGCCAGTTTGCAGAATGTGCCATTGCATGCATTTGTCTGTTTCCTCCTGAGTACCCTAGAGCCCACATTCCTGGCATGCGCTGTGTCTTTCTCATCGTGTGGTATAAAGAGGCACATATGGTCCATTTGTCTTAATGTTTATTATTTGTTTCTGTGTGTGTGCACCTGTGTGCACACATGGATGGGTACCAAGGCGTGCATGTGGAGGTCAGAGGACAACCACTAGGTGTCTCTGCTCTTCTCCCACTTTTGAGATGGTTGGCCTCTTACTGTAGGGCAGGCCTGTGAGCTTCAGATTCTCCCATTGTCATAAGAGCACTGGGATCACATATGAACACAGCACTTTGCATCCCTTTTTATGTGGGTGCTGGGGAGGATCGAATACAGGTCAGCTTCTATATAGGTGCTGAGGATCCGAACCCAGCTCAGCATTTGAATAAGGTTTTTAGGGGTGAGTTGAAGCAAAGAGGATCACAAGTTGGAAACCAAGAGAACACAGGATCACAAGTGTGGGCACAGCATGTGCAAAGTCCCAGGAGCACCTGGGGCTGTTGAGGTTAGGATGGTACAGAGTGTGCATACAAGGAAAAGTAGGATATGGTCCTGGAAAAGCATGGCTTCCTCAGATGCTGTGGGTCATAAACTACTGTCCATTCAACCTCAACATGTCCAGGAGTCACGGTATCTGCCTCAATCCTAAGATTGCTCCTAATACCAGAGGGATTAAATAGGCTCAGCTTGCAGAGTGCTGTATAAATGCTGGTCATGTGGTCATCGAATCACAAACCAAATATTTTCCCCCAAATATAATACAGTAGTGGACCAATTCTGGCTGGAAAAGTTTATAATTTTGAAAGTTGATTTTTGTTGGCACAAAAGTAGACCATGAAAATTTTTTCTGCACTGGTCCAGTGTTTCCAGCCTGGAGCAGAGGCTTGCTAGCCTCCTGTGCTATTTGGCTTCTTAGCATATCTAACTGTGGCTCCTCCTCACTCATCTTTGTGTTTCACTCTTCTTCTGTGTGTGGTTTGTGTGTATGCATCTGTACACATGTGTGGAGGCTAGCGAGCACCCTTGGGTGTCATTCTTAGCTACAGTGTCCACCTCCCTGAGAGTCTCTCATTGGCCTAGAGTTCACTATTTAGGCTAAAGCAGCTGGCTAGTGAGCTCCAGGGATCCTTCTGGACCCTTCCCAGCATGGGAGTGCAGGCATGTGCCACTGTGCCTAGTATTTCACATGGAGATTGAACTGAGGTCATCCTATTTGCAGGGCAAGACTTTACTGACTGAACTATCTTACAGCCCCAGGTGTTCACTTTATTTAATGTTACTTATAAAGCTATAAACACAATGCTATATCTTTATACTTATAAACAACTGTATAAACAAATTCACTTTGTAATAGTCAGCCACACTCTGCTGGGATGAATTTCCAAACCAGGCACAGTCTATGAGAGGAAAGGATTTATTGAAGCTGCAGATCCAGGGGAAGTTCCATAATGGCAAAAGAGGCTGGCTTCCTTTCATAGGTCCAAGCAGAGAGAGAAATCCATCACCAGCAACTCCAAAAGTAAGCAGTTACACTCAATCAGGCAAACCCAGGAACTCCAGGCTTGAGCTCAGACTGCTCTTTGCATATGTATAGCTGGAATTCCAGACTCACTCCAGAAACACCTTGGGGTTGGATCCTAGGATCTGGCCAAGGTGACACACCCTACAGCTAGGCAGCTGGAGAAAAACTTTAATAAATTCTTGAATCTATTGGGGGACATCCATTCAAACTACCACATACTCAGAATGACTAGAACTGTAAACCCCTCCCCCACCTAGTTGAGACTTACAAAATCCTGTGAATGTGATGGACGGTGTGTAACTTCATAGCATCATAAATGACTGTTTATGGTGAACACAGTAGTGACTCCTAAGACCCGGGTTCTCTGGACCTTTGTTTGCTACAGGATCTCTTTTATTTTCTTGTTGTTTATCCCAAAGTACGAGTACAGCTTTGGTTAATGCACTGCTGTACTGTGCAAGGTCCTTTTCTTTACCCAAAGGCAGTGTTTACTTTGCACGGAAGTTACCATCTGTCCTTTAGTCACTGGCTAAGTAGTACCATCACGGGTGTATGTGGTCAGCTCTTTCTGGAAGCGAGACAGCTATCTGGGAATTCAGTGCTGTGGAGCAGGGGTGGCGAGTGTTCTCTGTAAAAGGCCATCTGGGAAAGCTTGGAGTTTCATGGACCATCCAGTGTCTCTTGCAAGGACAGACATTTCTGTACTTATGATGGAGCTGCCCTGGTAATCCCGTTGCTTGTTTCCAACAGGTTAGATTGATTGTCAAGCGGACAGGACTTCGAATCACCTATGAAGGATCATGTAGGCTACATTAGGAAAGACACACCTACACTGTGGGCAGCACATGGGCTGGGGTCCTGGATTGGATAAAAAGGGGAGAGCTGGCTGAGCAGCAGCATTCCTCGCTTTCTGCTTCCTCACTGTGCTGAAGGTAACTGGCTGCTTCATGCTCCTGCTGCCATGTCTTCCCCACCATGATGGACGACTGTAACCTGAAACTATAGCTGAAATTAACCCTTTTTCCCTGAAACTGATTTTTCCGTCAGGTCCCAACAACCAGAAGTTAACTAATACCTCCATATGAATGAGATTACTGGCTTCTGTGTGATCTGCTTTGTCTGGCTTCTTGCTCTTAGGCCAATACTCACAAGAATATCCGTGCTGTAGCCTGCCTCATTCCCTCTCCTGGCTGACTCCATGGTGTATGCCATTCAGTTTTTTTGCTTGTGAATGGACAGTTGGGTTGTTCTTCCTTCAGGCTTTTCTAGCACAGATGGAAACTTTCTTGTGGATGTACCTGCTCATTTCTTTGTGGTACATTATCTAGAAATGAAATTGCTGGGGCTTGTGATAACTCTGTGTTTAATCATTAAAGAACAGCACCATTTTACATTTCCACCAATGGTCTATGAGGCTATGAGGGCCTTGATTGTTTCAGATAGATAGATAGATAGATAGATAGATAGATAGATAGATAGATAGATATACATATAGATATCTATGTCTCTCTCTCTCTCTCTCTCTATATATATATATATATATATATATATATATATATATGCCTCTTGACACTGAAAATTAACAACAGATGCATGCACCACTTTGTGTATGTGGGTTCTGGAGAATCAAATCTGGGCCAGCAGGTTTTGCCAACAAGCCCCTTCAACCACTAAGCCATCTCCCCTGCCCCTCTTTCATGTTCTTGTCCACACTTGTTTTTACCCGACTTTTTGATGCACTATTCATATCTTCCTAAAAGCTTTATTTTTGCATCTGCTTCCCCCTTGCCCCCCACACCCATGTTCATTTCACTGGTTACTGAGGATGAGCCACCCTTGCTGGATGAATGTATAGTCTGTGTCCGAACAATTCCCTGAGTGCTTCTCACACGTGCTAACTTAGAACTTAGAAGACCCTTCCAAACTGCAGTGTGGTATTTCCTTCCGCTTTGTTCCTTTCTGGCCGTTCCAGTTTACAATTGCATGTGCTGCCTCCAGGACAGGAAGGTCTCCGTCACTTACCCACCCTCGACCCTTCATGCTGGTATCATTAAGGGACAGGACCCAGGACAGTCTTCTTACCAGCTGCAACCCAGGTCCCTTCCAAGGCCCACTGTAGTGCCTCCGAGTGGCCTTGGCTTTCCTGGGGCCCATTCCTTACCCTGAAGAGTAAGGCCATGTGAGGAGGTTGATCCTGAGGCTGGGTAGGTGACCAGGAGCCTTTTTCAGGCCATGGGACTCTGAGGGGAAGAGCTGTGTGAGATGGTTCTAGCAGTCCTGGGTTCCAATCTTGGCTCTTTCACTGGCTGGAAGTGTGGCTCTGGCCTTTCTTCCTGTTCTCTCGGTGCTCATTTTGATGTGTGAGACAGGGGCATATAGTCTCTGGGGGACATTCTAGGAGTTGTGTCAATGTGCCGGCAGCGATGATTGGGTGACAGCTGTCACCTTCTCATGGTTCTGGGAAGGGGTGAGGTTGGGGGATGAAATGTGTCAGGCTTGGATGTAGGATTTGGGGCTGGGATGTAAACATGCCTCATTTCTCATGCCGCCAGGGCCCTTAGGGGAGACATCCTGCTGTTCATGACAACATGGAGGCACCTAAGTAAAATAAGAATCAGAAATCGTCAAACTCACAGAAGCATAGATGGGTGATGCCTGCCAAGGGTGGAGAATGGAGAAGTGAGGAGGTGTCAATTAAAGGGTGTTTCCATCATGTAAAATGACAAGTCCTCAAGGCTCCTGGACAGCAGTACTGCGGCAGAGGTTGAGAGAGTAGTCCGCATGCGTGGTGGAGAGGGGCTGTGTAGCCGGCCCAGAGCTTTCTGAGGTCCCCTAACACATCAAGGGGTGCAGGTTACATGTCTACAGAGTGGGCATGCCACTCGGAACTCAGGACAGTGGTTGTTCAAAACAGAAATTTGGTAAGTGGAAGTTTCAGAGCAGTAAGAGGAAGCACTGATTGACTTCTCTGTTACAAGAGGGTGAATAGGCTAAATCATGATTCTTGAACTTTTGGGTCACCCCGGAAGTTGTACTCATGGGCAGGTGGTGACACCATTCTGTGAACATTCTAAGGAATGTCCTGATGTCTTTGGATACCAGATTAGGAGCTCGGGTCCAAATAATCCCAGATTTCCCTGTCCGTTTGTGTGTTTACTCTGAGTGTAGTAGATGTGAGAGTCAAGTTTAAGTTCAGGACAGTCTTTTGCCTGCTCAGCTGGCCTACCCTGAGCTCTGAGTGTGTTGAAGCATGCCCCCTGGGAATGGCTCCACACCTCCTGTCTGCTCTTTGTTCTAAGAGGACTTGTCAGGCTGTGCATGGTTCGCCTGGTGAGCACTCCTGTGGTTCCAGCTACTCGAGGCCCTGGGTTCAATCCCAGCTTGGCAAACAGACGCCCAGAACACTTTATAAATGTGGTGGATCCTGGGAAGTTGGAAATTGAGCTTTTGAAAATCCAGTCTGTGACTCTCCTGTCACGGAGCCAACAGCGAATTATGGGGGCGATAAGACATGATGTCGGAACAGACTTTGCCTCCATGTTGGAATACCAGGCTGCACTCGGGGGAATTTGCTCTAAGCAGAGGAAAGCTGGATGTTCCAGTGAGCTCCAGGGGAGGCCAGCTGATGGGTCTTGGTGTGTGTGTGTGTGGGGGGGGTAATGTCCACTCCACACCATGATAAAAACATGGAGTGGGGTCTCCGGTGATGGCTCAGTGGGTAAAGTGTTTGTCACACAGCATGAAGGCCTGAATTTGGATCCCCAGCACCCTTATAAAATACTGGGCACAGTGGAGCCCTCCTGTAATCCCAGCACTGGCGAGGCAGAGAGGCAAGCCCTTGGGGCGCACTGGCTAGCTAGTTAAGCTGAATCAGTGAGCTCCAGGTTCAGCGAGAGACCCTTTCTCAAAGAATAAGGTGGACACTGACTAAGGAAGACACCTGATGGCAACTTCTAGCCTCCAGCTGTGTGTGGGAGCGCACACACACACACAAAGCAAGAGAGTGGGAAAGAAAAAGAAGAAACAAAAAACTCGGAGTAGCTTTTTCTTCTTGGCTCATAGCAGGGGCTCTCTGCACTCTCTCCTCTTTCCTTCTCATGTTTCTTTCAGGTTCTCCATGTGGGCTAAGTTCAGTGCCCACTTCCTTGGTCCGCAGACTCTCCCTTCCCTCTCCTGATTTCTAAACAAATAAAATAATTTAATAATTGAAAATGAACAAATAAATAGCTGGGCATGGTGTCACTTGCCTTTAATCCCAGTGCTCAGGACACAGAGGTAGATCACCATGAGTTCAAGGTCAGCCTGAGACTACAGAGTGAATGTCAGGTCAGCCTGGGCTACAGAGAGAACCTACCTTGAAAAACCACACAAAAACATGGAGTAGACCTTCAGAGCCTTGAGGCTCAACTCCAGCTTCCCCATTGTCTCCTCTGTGACCAAACACCTTGAACCTCAGCTTCCCTGGCTGTGAAGTGTGACGTGTCCCCTAGGACGTATGAATCCATGACATGGCCCCGGGAGTAGCACCTGTGGGAGATTGTGCAGTGTTCTTTAAATTTGTGTGTGTGTGTGTGTGTGTGCATGTATGTGTGTGTGGAGGTCAGAGGGCAGCTTTAAGTTCTGTCCAGGGTTCACTTCATTTGAGGCCAGGTTTCTCTGGTTCTGCTCTTCCTGTTGTACCCACTGATGTTGGGGAAGTCTCCTGTGTCAGCCTCCACCTCACCAAGAATACAGAAGCTTCCAATAACTTCTGGCTTTTTCTGGGGGGGCTTCTGAGGATCAAACTCATTACTCAGGCCTGAGCAGCAAGCACTTTCGCCATGGAGTCATCTCCCAGCCCTGGGCTGGTTTTTATTAATTATGACTGTACTTAGAAAATACTTCCTGGTTCATGTGGGCCAGGCCTGACTCAGGAGGCCAAAGTTCGTTTTTTGTTTGTTTGTTTTTTTCTGTGCATCTATCCGAATAGAACAATCCAATTTTAGAATTTTGAGGTTATTTACAACCGAGGAGATCTGACTTTCAGCCTCTGGTTTATGGAGAGCAACCATTACTTACATCCTCTCAGGCACTGGCTGCTGACCACCTCCCGCACTTCACGTCCTTGTCTATTAGGACTGTTTGCATGGTTTTTGTTGTTTGTTTAGGTAGGTCTCACTCTAGCCCAAACCAACCTAGAACTCACTCTGTAGCCCAGGCTGGCCTCAAACTCATGGTCTCCTGAGTGTTTGGATTACAGGTATGATCCTGACAAACCTGGCCTGTTTGCATGTTCCACGTGGGTTCTGTGTTCTGAGTGTGGGCAGCCCTCCCCAACCTGACCGTGACTTGCTTCCTCCAGCCTCTTGTCCAGACCAGAGACCTCAGGCCATGCCAGGTGCCATTCTCTGGTCAGGCCCAGGTTTTCAAGGGCTTTCTTACATCATATAATGACTCTAGCTTCTAGGCTAGCCCAAAAAGAAACTTCACAGGGCTAAGGAATTGTGTTTTGAGTGTAAAATGCCTCCCACAGCCTCCTGTGTTTGTGATGATTCCCCAGCTGGCAGCGCTGTTTGGGAGTTTGTGGAGCCTGTGAAAGGTGGACCCTTGTGCTGTGTGTTGCTGGGGGCAGGCCTTGGGATGCTAAAGCCCGGCTCTGCTTGCTGTACTCTGCTCACTCTCTGCTTCTTCCATGCTAATGTGATGATGTGGTACCAGCTGACTGTTCCTGCCATGCTTTCTCCTTTGTGATAGATAATTCCTCTTGAAACTGTAAGCCAAAAATAAACCCTTTCTTTCTATAAGCTGGGGCTTTTGTTCCAGTAGCTAGAAAGTAATTACTGTAGGAATTGATTTTGAGGGAAGATGAGGAAGGACTCTGTGAGACCAGCCTTTGGCTCCAGCAGGCCATTCCTGATCCTCACTCCAATGTCAGGATTGGAGGCCCCTAGTCCATGCTCTGGAGCCCATCAGTTGGTTCTATGGTCCGCAGGCCAGGGATCCTTGAGTCCCAAAGAGGGTCCCAGCAGACTCCAGGGGTGGCCCTCCAGCTGAATTGCCATAATCCCACAGTTAATCGACTATGGAATTTCTGACTGCACTGTGGCCTCTCTTCTGCGTCCCAAGATAATTGTTTTCCTTATTTCACTTGATCCCCAGAGCCTGTCACTGCAGCTGCTCTCCTGGTGGCATCCATCCAGTGATTAAGTTTGGTTCTAGATAATCCTGAATGGTGGGAAAGCTAAGTCAAGAAATATCCCCCTTCTTGGGACCTGAATCAGCACCAAAACCCTCAGGCAGCTTCTACATCCCTCTAGACGCCCCCTCCAGGCCTCTCTGCTCTGCTGAAGCAAAAGAAAGGTAGCAATAGGCTTTACAACCATTCCATGTTGATGGGCAGACCTCCTTCATCCAGAATTAGCAACCACTGGCTTCGTATCCTGTCATCAGTCATCAGTCACAGTGCTGATGTGCCTTCAACGGCAGTCAGAGCTGTAATGTTGCAATGAGGGCTTTGACCTTGTGTTACAGGGAAACTGAGGCTGGCTGGTGAAGCCAGCTGCCCAAGGCCACGCAGCTCCTAAGTGGTGAGCTGAGATCCAGCCAATCAGAAAGTGAGATGTAGGTGATCAGTTATGGGATAAGAGCAGGACTCTGTGTTAAGACACTCTATGTGAGCGTCCCTGCAGACTGGAGCGTCTGTCATCTGAGGAGACTGCAGGAGAGGGGAAACCTTAGCTGAACATTTTATCTTTTTGTATTTCTGAGCCTTTTAAAAATGTATGCATGTGCATATGGAGGCTAGAGGTCAACCTCTGGTGCCATCCTCAGGAACACCACCCAGCTTCTTTGAGAAAGGGTCTCTGGCCTGGAGCCTGCCAATTAGGTTAGACCGCTAGCCAGCAAACCCTAGGGTTCCCTGTCTCCATTTCTCAGTGCTGGGATTATAGATACATGCCGCCATGCTGGCATTTTTACGTGGTACCGATGATCGAACTCAAGGCAAACACTTACCCAATTGAACTATCTTCCCAACGCCTCCTGAGATTAAGCACATGAACAGAATGGAACCACTCCCATGCCTCTGCCCTCCCCTCCAGCAGTTAGCAGAGTGGATGCTTGTAGTATTTACCCCAGCCTCTCTGTGATCACGCCAGCACTGCCAGCCTTGTGCCGGTGCTTTCCAGCTGCTGATCATGGGGAGGTGTCTGTGTTTTAAATTCTGAGGTGTAAGCGCTCCCACGTGCCTGCTTTCCAGTTCTTCCACAGGGAGTCCATGAATGTGGAGAGAAATACTCAGTAGCAACTTGAAAATGCTGCTTTCAATACATAGATATAGTACACTCTGTTACCCTCCAGGGCATGCGTGTTAGTCAGCTTTGCTCCAACAAATTCTGTGTGTGTGTGTGTTGCTGCAGATGGAATCCAGGGATTGCAGTGTTAGCCAAGTGTTCTACCATGGAGCTATATCCCCAGTCCCTGCTCCTGTAACAAAATCCATGAGATAATCAAGTTGAAAAGAGGAAAGGCTTACTTTGGCCCATGGTTTTGAGGCCTTTGTCTGCGCATGGTGTGTTGGCCCCATTGCCTTTGGACCAGTCGTGAGGAAGCACATCATGGTGGAGAGTGCATAGCGAAGCAAGCTGCCTCACCCCATCGCCTTATGGTGAAGGCTCCTCACATCTTGGGTCAGGATGTGGAGAGGGTTGCAAGAACAGCGGCTGGTATAACCTTCAAAACTGTCCCCCTAATGACCTGCTTTTGACAACCAGGTCTCTTCGCCAAAAGGCCCCACAGCCTTCAAAATAGTGTCATTATCTTGGGGCCAGGCATTGAAAACAGGAGCCTGTGAGGCAGACATCCAGATTTCAAACCAAAGCACTTTTTAAACTTGGCAAAACACCATTATGCATTGTTGTTAGAAAAATCCTTGGGTAGAAAACATGAGAAGGCTCCCCATCAACTTCAGGGTGTACTTAACCCTAGAAAGAAGAGAAGAATTTGCTGGAGGCAGAGAAGGGCTTCTTTTGGAATTTTCTTGATGCAAAAGGAGAGAGAGGTCTGAGGCAAATATAATTGCTTACAATTTTTGTGGGCTCTTACTGATGTGTCTGGGATTTCAGCTGCATTATTCTCTGTTATATCTGAATGTTTAAAATACTCAAAGATGGTTATATTTTAAGAATGCAGCCATGACCTTTTAGACATGGAAGTGGCCCAAGCGAAGACTCCCCTTAGAGCAGGCTGACTACAGCAGAATGAAGGGCAGTGTGGTGGTATGAATTAGGTGTCCCCCAGAAACTCATGTGTTTTGAATGCTGTGTCCCCAGCTGGTGGCAATTTGGGGATTGGAGCCTTGCTGGAGGAGGTGTGTTGCTGGGGGTGGGCTTCCCCTTGACAGTGTTTTGTATTCATTCTCCTGCTGCTGTTGTCCACCTGATGTTAGTCAGAAGATGATGTCCAGTCTCTGTCCATGGCATGTTTTTCCCTGCCATCATGGAGCTTCCCTTTGAATTTATAAGCCAAAATAAACCCTCTCCTACCACAAGCTGCTTTTTTGGCTGGGTGCTTTGTGTCAGCAATGCAAAGGTAACTGCAACAGAAAATTGGTAGCAAGAAGTGGCGTTGTTGCTGCTACTAGTAACCTGAGTGAAGTATTTGGCCTTTTGGAACTGATTTGCTGGAGGAACCTGGAATGATTTGAAACCATAGTCCAAGAGACACCAGGCAGTGTCTTTTTGGGACTGGTCTAGAAGCAGTGTGTGTATGAGGATTGCTATATTCTGCCTGCTTGTGTCCTGGGAACTTGTATGGGTTGTATTGTGTAGAAATAGACTGGTGTGAGCAGATGGGCATGGCACAGAAAGAAATGAAATATTTGGGCTAATATGGTGTCTGTTCAGCTGCAACTGTTTTAGAAATTACAACTATTGAGATTGGGCCAGCTGATCTGCATTGGGACTGCAGGAAGAGTTTGGACTCTTGAAAGTAGGGGACCTGAGTGCTGAAGGAGTGTCCTGCTCTTCAAAGTTTATTTCCCTGGAATAACAAATTTGGTAGCCCACATTGTACTGGGAAGTAATAAAAATTGCAGGAAAAAGAGGGTTATTGGATTTACAACACTTTCTTTGAAACAGCCATGCGCAATGTGAGGCAGGGTTGTTGGAAGTCTCTGTGTGGAGGCCTGATGGAGCCATGAGGATGAACCATGGGTTGCCATGGAGAACCCCAGGAGTTTTTGACATGCTAGGACTGTGGGATGGCTGCCAAGGAGAGTTGCCAGCAAGGGATGGAGTTTTCTCTGGGCTATTAGCAGCCCAGCTGGAGGGCTGAATTGGAACTCCAGAGACTCATCCGTGGTTAGAATTGTTGGACTTGGACCTACAGAATTTGATGTTTGCCCTGCTTGTTTTAAATGTTGTGTTGCTATGCCCAATGCCATCTTTTGAGTGTGAATGCTTATTCTGTGCCATGATGTTATTTTGCTTTTATGGGCTAACAGTTAGGGGTCTTTGGTATATGGGGATATTTGAATAGTATTGTGACTGATAAAAACTATGTGGACTTTTTAAGTTGGATTGAATGCATTCATTTTATATCATGGATGGTCATCAGTTTATGGAGACCAGGGATGGAATGTGGTGATTTGAATTAGTTGTCCCCTCATAAAATCAAGTGTTCTGTCTAAATGCTAGGTCCCCAGCTGATGGCTATTTG
>PVHP010006092.1:0-62063 GCA_004024765.1 Zapus hudsonius
AAAAAAAAGAAAAGAAAACCTAAGTTCCAGGCTCAGCTTAAATTTCTGAGGGTGAGGCCTGGAATGTGCCTTTCACAAAATCTCCAGCTGATTCCTACAAGCGTGCCCACTGAGGTTTGGCAGCAGCAGTTTTGACTCACTTCCTGTCTTCTGCCACCCCCTTGGCTCTGGCTGCAAAAGCCTGCCAAGAGGCCAGAGAGGGCATTGCAGGGAAAGAGCAGCTCTGGGCTGCACCCACACTGCAGAATGCAGTGGGCTTCCAGACCTCTCTCTTAGCATCATGGCCACAGGCCACAGGCTGGGTCCCTCCGTTTTCTAAAGCAGACAAGGGCCTTAGGTGGGAACAGAGTCCCCCATTTCTCAAAAAGTCATTTTCCTCCATTACTCCATGGATCCCTTCCGTCTAGATTCCAGGCCTCGGGTCCTGCATCTGCCATCCCCAACCCTGCCAGTCCTTCCTCCACCTCTGGCCGTCTCCACCTCCAGCCTGCACTGACCTTCTGGTGCTACTTACTCCTGATGTAGGTGTGTCAGCAGCCTCTGTGCAGGGGCAGAATGAAACCTCCATCAGCCTAACCCCGTGGAGAAAAGTGTGCTGCTCTTTTTAGCTTCTTCTCCTCCACCCCAGCCATCCCTCGGGCTAAAGAGCCAACAACCTCTGTCTGGTCCCTAAAGTCATTAGTTTAATCCTCTAGATCACACAACTGATTTTATAGTCCAAGTGCCCAGAACACCTTCTGGAAGGTCACAGTAGAGGCTCCGCACTGTAAGGCTCTGCAAGCATAAACTGCACCTCCAGGCTCCGCAGAACCCACCACCTGAAGGTTACCAGCATGGATATCTGAGTAACTCCATCTGGGTCTCACCTCTGCCTTCCTCTTCCATGGTAACACTCCAGAGACTTCTGTGTGATCATGCCCCATCCTGAAGGCCATGGGGACAGTACTCCAGTGTGCAGTTACAGCTTTCCCAGCCCACCAGTCCACTGTGGCACTGCTCCTCCCAGCTCAGTGTAGTGAGGTCATGCTGATGTCAGGCTGAGGCTGGAAATGGCCCTGATGGCAGACACTATAAATCACAGCTATCACCAAGTGGTCCCCATGGCTTCCTATGCAACAGACTCACCAAGTCACTTGGGGATCTTTAAGTGGTGTTGCTGCTGGCTTCCAACTGCAGACATGGTGATTTTAGATGGCATCAGCCTGAAAACAGGATGCTTAAAGCTCCCAGAGGATTTTGATGGGTGGCAGAATTGGGCATTAATGGGATGATGCCTCCTGGCTAGATGTCCAGCTCCTTAGTGTAACTCACAAGCTGTCCTGTCTAGACTTGCTCACCTCTCCCATGCTCCATGCTTAGAACCCCAAGGACTAAGTTCCAGTCCCTGGATATGCCATGAACCTGCTGTTCCTTCTGCCAGGGTTGCTTCCCTTACTTCACTGGTTTCCCATCTCTCCCCCAAGTCAGTCCAGACAAGAATCCTGGAGGATGCCTTCCCGACCCCTGAGCAGCCCCACCACCTATCCTGCCCAGCCTGCTGCTGCTCTTAAGAATTGCCATCCATATGTCAGCTGTCTGTCACAGCTCTGTTCGTGGAACACTGTCATGTGCCTGCCCTCTGCTCCTTGAAGGTGCCCAGAAGATGCTCTGGGAATGTTGCTGATTCCCTGTCAGTCTGAGGCCCGGCAGGGAAGCTGGTCTATGAGGACAGGGAACTCATCTCAGGACACAGAACCATCCTTCTCCCAGTGTGGCTTGTGTTGGTCTCCAGTTATTTTTGTTAATTATTAATTAGTTATTTTGTTGTTAATTATTGCTGCCACTTGAGTTCACTGGGTTCTAGATGCTACACTCAATTCTAATGTGTATTATGATCTTTAGTCCTCTATACAGCCCCGTGAGGCAGGTATTACTAACTTCATTTTATGGAACCCTAAACTAGACTTAGCAAAGAAAAAACTTTTATTCTCTCTCTGTCTCTCTCTCTGTCTCTCTCTCTGTCTCTCTGTCTCTCTGTCTCTCTCTCTCTCTCTCTCTGTGTGTGTGTGTGTGTGTGTGTGTGTGTGTGAACATCACAGCATGAGTGTGGAGGTCAGATCAGAGAACAACTTTCAGGTCAGCCCCCTCACCTTTTCACCTCAGCTGAGGCAGAGTTTTTCTCTCTCTGGATTCTCTCTCTACTGTTTACGTTCTTTCCGTACTTGCCATGAGCTCTGAGGAGATTCTCCTCCCATCTTTCTATCTGTGTGCTGAGATTACCAATGACCACCATGGCTTTTTATGTGAGGCTGAGGATTGAACCCAGGTACTCTGACTTGAGCAGTGAGTGCTTTGTTCACTGAGCCATCTCCCCAGCCCAAAAAGAACTTCTTAAACACATAAGCTACTTACTAAGTGGGATGCAAGAATCTGAACTTGAATTCATCTAGAGTTCCAAAGCTCTGAATCCCTAGAGAAATATGGTGGCATAAGGGTGCCCAGGGCAAACTCAAAGCTGCTTCCTGGGAGCTTACCAGCACCAGCCATGCCCACCTTGGCCCTGGCTTTATTAGTTTGTTTTGATTTGGAGGATTTTTCCCCTTTACCCACTCACTCTGGAAATGTCTGTGCTGAAAGCCATCTCACATCCCTTGTGGAATAAAGAAAGGCACAAACACACACACAAGGCCATGTTTTTAAGAACTGAAGGAGCAGTTTCTGGAGAGGAAAGAGGAGAATGCAGGCAACAGGCCTGAATCTACCAGGCATCTTCTCCAGATGGGTCTGTCATGTGAACTTCAGAGCAGACTGGACTCACGTGTGTCAGACATGTGTCTGCTTGCACGTGCTACAGGGAAGAAGCTCCTAAGTGGCCAGGGAAACAAGATGCCAAGTTAACCATATCACAAGCTACACCAGGGGAGCCATGGTTTTTAAGAGTAAAATTTTACTGTGGCTGTTTGTATGCTACACAGCTGATGTGTGTGGCAGAGATGAATTGTTAAAGGTACATGTGTGACAGAGACTTGGGCTCTCGGAGATTATATTGAAGATGCCATATGTATGACTACCTGTACACAAACCATCACCCCCAGCCCTCTTTGTCTTCCCCTAGTTTCCTCCCTGTCCCTCTGGCTGGGCTCATGTTCTTTGGGGCAGCCACAAGGAATCAGGCTATTGCAACTTAGAGTAGCATTCACTCATACTTTGGATTTTTCCTCCTGCCTAAGCAAGAAGGAAAGATTGGAAATTTACAAAGACAGCCAGAACTCACCCTTAGATTGGATGACTCTAGACGTCATGTAACACTCATCCCTTTGGTCCCCTCTAAAATGACTTAATCTTTCCTTTGATGATGGGTGGGATTTAGAGGATAAACACAGGTATTAGGTCCAAAAGCTAACAGATCCCCAACAAGACTGAAGAACACTAAAGCCTTTTGGAAGTATGCTTGACAATGCTACAGAGCCTTTATGAAACACACATGTCAGGAATCTAAAAGTGATTCAGCTGCAGGTCTCCTTAGTGTCCAACTGTGACACAGTCAGCCCATGGCAGGGCCAGGCAGTACCCAGAGGCCAAAGGTAACTTACAGGGTTGGGGGGGTTGGCCAACAGGTTGATGTTATGTTTTAGATAAGAGAAGCCAGAACACCAACAGTCCTGGAAACAGGACAGAAGGCCAAAGGAGTTGGAAGACCCAAAAGACAAAGTGGGAAGGTGGGAAACAGCCTGGAGGTTTCCCATCCATGAAGAAATCTGCCAATCATCAGAGCCATCCCGGCCATGGCCTACAGCACCTCTGAGATCTGGGGAAAAGGACCCCCCCTTCCACCATGCTGAGTAGGAAAGAGTGAGATGAAAGAATTTCAAAGGGTATTTTTCAAATTCTAAAGTTTTGCCATAACCAGTTTTGGTATTTCTAGTCAGTTTTGAATGAAACAAAATGCAACCTTCCTAATTTTTTTTGAAGGCAGTATCTCACTCTAGTCCAGGTTGTCCTGGAACTCACCCTGTAGCACAGGCTGACCTTGAACTCACTGTGATCTTCCTACTGCTGCCTCCCTGGGTGCTGGGATTAAAGGCATGTGTACCGCACCTGGCACCTGAATCCTTTCTATACTATGCTTGTTTAATCTAGATCTCTCGCCCCCTTAAACATGGAACTCAAGATGTTGCTGAAGGAAAACTCCAAATTTAAGAAAAAGATCAAGTTCCAAAAACATTCTTCAACTGTCCAAAATAGGAAACCTAGAGACACAAAACAGCCTGAAGATTGGTTAGGCCTGAGTTGAAGCTGGAAGGAGGGGTGGCTGCTTAACCACACAGAATTCCCAGCAGTGAGGAGAAGGTTCCAAGATATGGGCCAGGGGTGTGGCTCTGGCAGAGCTCCTGCTCAGCCTGCAGGAGGCCCTGGGTTTAATGCCTGCACAAGGAGGGGAGAAGGGAACGTTCTAAAATTAGACCATGAGCTTGTTGCATAATTCTGTTAAGTCGCTAAAGCTCACTGAATTGGAAGCTTTAAATAGATGGAGTTTATGGTATAAAGGTTCTATCACAAGAGAATGGTTTAAAAAAAACTGAAGCAAACCTCTGGGAGTTGAACATGTTGGTACGTGCAAGTAATTCTAGCACTCGGTAGGCTGAGGCAAGAGAGCTGCTATGAATTTGAGTCCAGCCTAAGCTACATAGTGAGTATCAGGGCAGCCTGGGCTACATTGTGTGTTCCCGTCTCAAAAGCAACAAAAAGCCTTTGGAAGCACTCCAGGGGAATAGTGTATGTTGCAAATGAACTCAAGCTCAGCCTTATGATTCTCCCCCCAACTCAAAGCTCAAGTGAGATGCTCAACCCCATCCATCTCACACAGATAGTTGCCAGTGCTGTCAGCACCACGTGACAACCAGGAGGACAGGAGGATCACCTACCGATGACATGGGATCAAGTCCAGGGCTGGGCTAAGAAGCTGAATCCCAGGCTTGCAGACTCTGACCCCTGCTGAGTCAAACACTTCTAAGAACTTGGCACATGGCACTCTGGGCCTTTTGAGCCACTGGTTGATGACCAAACCCGGGTCGCACAAGAGCCTTTGGTAAGAAGAGCCACAGACCAAAGGCCCTGGAGAAAGGCGTTCTGAAGGTTCCAGGACAAAGTGGAACCTGGTGGTGAAGAGGTCGACTTTCTAATCCATGTGCCCCAAATATGTCTTGTCCACTGAGGGAGCAGTGTGTCTTCAACTGACAACAGATGTGTCCTTGGACCATGTCCCCAGCCCTGAACTCTCCTCGGGACACAGAACCGAATCCCTCTGGCACTGCCCGAAGCCGTGCTTTGCATGGTATGAGGTATTTTTAGAGAGCACGGGAAAGCTTTGCAATCCTCACGTGGCTCCACACAGGCATTACCGAGCGCCAGACCCACTATATGCAGCCCACAGGGGCCAGGAGACCCTGTTGAGTTCTCTGGGGGAGTCACAGTTCCCCAAACCATTCTCAGTACACTGAATTTAGAGCAATCCCACCCAAACACTTGCTGGTTCACCTCAACAGATCCTACTCTGCACTCAACAGTAAACATAGTACGCACTCCAGGGTCCCCACACTGCAACCAGTGTGCCTGTTACACACACACACACACACACCATCTACCAGCTCAGTTCAATACATCAGGCTGAGAAACAAGATCAGAAATGACACTATGAGAAACACACTGCAGCCACAGAAGGAGGACAGGGGAGCCATAACATGGTGGAATGAACGTCTTCTGTGTAAATGACTTACCTGAAGCCCTGGCTGCTCCCAAAACAGTGGAACAGAGCCTCGGATCTGGACAAAGGACGACACTCCATCATCCATGTAAATAGTCTGCAGCACAAGGAAACAGAAAGGAAAGGGACTCTTCAATGAAACTGAATGTCCTGGCTCGTAACGGGATCCTCTGCCTGCGACCTGACACCAGCCAGCAAGGGCAGCCAGCCGGTGGACCTCAGTGCCCTCTGCTCTCTCACCCAGTATGGCTAGTGCTGCGGACGATCACTGGCTGGGCACTGGAGACACCGGCTGCTGCCTGGCTTCTGAGGACGGGTCTGGAACACGCTTGAGGCTACCAGAGCTGGTGCCTCCTCCACAAGGTCTGCAGGGATTCTCACTCCTAAGACACAACCTCACCTACCTCACCGAAAAGCCCAGCACCCACCCACCCCCATTTTAAGGGCAGAAACATATGTGCTCTGGGATTTAACTAAGATCTTTGTAGAGCTCTCTATTTTCACCTGTCCAATGGCTAAGGAGCCGGAGATATTAGGACTGAGCAAAATAAACCAAACCAGCTCCACCAAAAATCTACGTAACTGCACCTGTCAAGTATTGTACTTGACAATATAAGTCAAGACTAAACTTAAACTTGTCTTTGGTCCTGGTTTTGTTCCACTGTGCTCTTAAACACATCACTCAGTCAACACTCATGACAGTTTTCACAATGTACAGCCCCCACCTAGAAATAAATGGTGTTTAACTTTTAAAAATATTTTAATTTATTTATTTGAGAGAGGGAGAGATATGGGTGCACCAGGGCCTCCTGCCAATGCAAACAAACACTAGACACATGTGCCTCTTCATGCATTTGGCTGTACGTATGTGGTTACTGGTGAATTGAACCCAGGCCTTCAGGCTTTGCAAGTAAGCACCTTTAACTGCTAGGCATCTCTCTCCAGCATGTGAGGTTGAGTTTTTTTACATGTGCATGTGGTATGCATGTGTGTGGGCACAGGTGTGGGTGTCTGTGCGTGTGTGTAGAGGCTGGAGGTCTATGGCAGGTGTCTTCCTCAAGTGCTCTCTTCACCCCCCTTTTTTGGGGGGTAACAGGGTCTCTCACTGAACCTGGAGTTCACAGATTTGGCTCTCCTGTCTCTTCCTTTCCAGAAGCTGGGATTACAGATGTTCATCACTTTTATATGAGTGCTGGGGATCTGAACTCAGGTCCTCGTATCTGCATAGCCAGCACTTTACTGACTGAGCTATCTCCTTAGCCTTAATATATTTATATGCTGGTGTGTGTGTGTGTGTGTGTGTGTGTGTGTGTGTGTGTGTGCATGCCAGGGTCTCCTGCAGATAAAATTAACTCCAGATGCATGCACCTAACTATACTTGGGTGCTTGGGAATCAAACTTGGGCCAGTAAGCTTTGTAAGCAAACACAGCCACCTTTAACTGCTGAGCCATCTCCTCAGCCTTTCAATGATTAAACTTAAAATACCCATGATTCAGGGTAATCTGCAGGGTTCCAGTATTATAGGAGCAGAAGAGGGCTTAGCTTAAAGGACAAAATGTATAGTCCTTTTTAAAGGACAAAAGGCACCCACAGGGGCCAGCTGCAGCAGTTATCAGATGGCAGCCTTTATCTGTGCAACCCTACCCTGGCCTGGCAGGGCCACTGTGGGCGCCGCTGCGAGTCCTTTCCATTGCTCGCTGGCCTGCTCGCTTACAGGGTAGCTTTCCATCCAGGCTAGATCACACTCAGATCACACATGCATTAGTAATTCTGCAGGGGAGGGGTGGACAATGAGACCCATGGCTCCATGGACCACAGGAATGACATGAGCCAAGTATCCATGCTGTGAACTTTGTCTTTAGAGGAGAGAAATGCTGGGTTCAAAACATGCTGTCTGTTTGCAGGTACTGGCTGCAGCAAATGCTGCCGTCCACTGTTCTATTCACACAGGGTATTGTGGGTATGTTCACTACACTGAGAACAAGGACGCATGACTGGCCGCCTGACATCCCTAGGAAAGAAACGAAATCAGCTAACATTCTAGCATGAACACAACCATCCCCAAGGCCCAGGATCTAGTGACCTGAACTAAGGGACTCTCATTCTTTACTCTGAAGATCATGTGCTCAGAGTGTTCCCTTCACCATCAGCCAGGTTCTTTATGAGCCCAGACATGCTCAGTTTCCAAAGACTATGGCAGGTGGCAGTGCCCAGGATGCCTCCCCGACTGGGGCAAGAAGAAAGGACACTGGGATGCCACAAAGTTCTCCTCTCCTCCTCCTCCTCACCGATGTCCCCAACCACTATCACAAGGAACGCTCTGTAGCACGTCCATCCTGGGAGAAAGGGCAGCTTGAAAGCTCATGAGGCTGTCTTCCTTCATGCGCCATTTTTGGAAGGCATTTGGTGAGGAAGCAGAATGGAGCACAATGCAGGTGAGAGCAGGCCAGTGGGAGACGTTGACTTTGGTCATTGCAACCTCCCATCTGCTGAGCAGTGTGGCTCTGCGCACTTTCCTGAGCCATGTTCAGCCTCAATTTCCCTCTGTGGTGGCTTGAATGAAATATTCCCCATAGGCTCATGTGCTTTGAATTCTTGGTCCCCAGTTGGCAGCAATTTGGAGAAGTTGTGGGGTGGGCCTTGGACTGTATAGTTCAGCCCCTGGCCAGTGCTAGCCACTGTCTCTCTTGCTCCCTATTGATCTGTGACAATGTGAATCAGCTTCTGGCTCATGCCATGCTTTCTTTGCCAAGAAGAAACTTTTCCATTAAGCTGAAATAATCCCTTTTCCTTCCATAAGCTGCTTTTAAAAAATATTTCTATTTATTTATTTGCAAGCAGATAGAGAGAGGGAGGGAGAGAGGGAGAGAATGTCAGGGCCCCCTGCACACTGCAAACTCCAGATGCATGTGCCACTTTTTGCATCTGACTTTATGTAAGTTCTTGGGAATTGAACCCAGGCCATCATCAGACTTTGCAAGCAAGCCCCTTTAACCACTGAGACATCTCTCCTGCCCCCATAAACTGTTTTCGGTTGGGTGTTCTGTACCAGCAATGAGAAAGTAATGGCAGCACCTTCTCTAAACAAATCACCTGATGCCCAGACAGTAAATTTAAGTGTATATTCCCAGATGCCCAGAGTGGACATTTGGAAAACATCACTTCTGTGAGTGTGGATGAGGCCACTCACAGTCAGGAGGGCTGAGTGGGGGCAAGATGGGGTAAAATGGGGTGAGGCTAGAGAAGTGGGAACCCAAGAACAGGAAAAATGAATGAATGAATAAATAAATAAATAATAGGACACGTGTAGAGGTGCACACCTTTAGTCCCAGCACTCGGGTGGCAGAGGTAGGAGGATCAACATGAGTTTAAAGCCATTCTGAGACTACATAGTAAATTCCAGGTCAGCCTGGGCTAGAGAGAGACCCTACCTGGAAGAAAAAAAAAAAAAGATGAGGGACCAGAAAGAGTGACAGCCTTGAAAAACAAACAAGATCCCAGCGCTGCCATCACAGGAGGCCTAGTAGGGGCTGGGATGCTGGAGCTGGGCAGCCAGGAGGTCCATCCCGAGCAGCTTCTCATGGAGTAGTGAGAACAGAAACCAAAGGGTCAGAAGAAGAACCAGACAAAGCAGAAAAACATGCAACCGTGTGCACACATTCATCTGTGTGCTGTGTACTGGACTTCTACTTCCAGGGCCCGTGTTGCCAAGCCCATACTTCTGGGTCTGCACCCTGGGGAGGGCATGCACAGTCATTCTAACACTTGATCAGTGGCTGATCAAGAGTCAAGTATTTATCATGCAGGCAGACAGGCTGAGGGACTTTTGGGGTTGTTTTTCTGCACAGTGAGTCACTGCACAGATCGAGCCCAGGCTATGACTCATGACACAGCTTCCTCCCGAGGAAGAGCCTGAGAGGACACCCATGTGGGCACACACAAATGCACACATGCCACACCTACAACACAAACACATAATATGCACATGACAGACATACAGTGCCTATATGACATTAAGTGTACATGCACCATGCAAAACACACAGCTCGGGGGACTTACACAAGACATACCACACAAATGTGTAGACACACAATACATATGCAAACAGACATATGAGTGTACACATGCATGTGTACACACATGCACATAGCTTGCCTAGAAAGAAGACTGTTTTCTCTCAGAAGAATGCTAAAGACAAAAGCTAAGGTACTGCAAGCCTCTCCTCCCAGGACTCTCTGAGAATTCATCATGACATGCTAATTTTTACCTCCCAGGGGGCCCTGTTGCAGGGACCTCTCCTGTTGGGTAGTCCCACCATCTGTTTGGTAAATGATGTGTGTGGTGGTGGGGGCGGCATTTGAGTGCAGCCTGCAGCGTCTCTGTTTTCCAAGATGATGGTTCTGTTAGTCCCTATCAGGGTTCTTGAGAGTGGTGGCACAGGGTACTACCCAGGGCCAAGCTACCCCTCAGCAGGCTTTCCTTCCTGCCGGAGCACAATACCAATGTCCTGCACCCTGGGAGAGGTGACCAGATTCACTTTGTCAATGCCTGGTGGAGGAGACTGAAGCACATACCCACTGGAGACAAACCCTCACCGCCTCCAAACCACTTCCACTTAAGGATGGTGGAGAACAGCGCATGCTCTTGTTTCACCAGAAGTAGAGCTGCAGGGAACAGATCTGAGGGGATGGTGACTACTGTGTGTGCCATCTGACCAGTCCTGGCTTTTCAGATTCTAGAAAGGACATGTCAGGCTCCCATGGGACTACGGTGGTCTTCAATGGACAAACTTCTCCCAGGTCACAAGGCAGGTCATAGTCCAACTTCCACCAGGCTGTTCCTGAGCTCAGCAGAGACTGCAGGCTGAGCAGAGCCTCCCCCAGCCTGACTCCAACCCCCTGCAGTCATTAGAAACACCTTCACCAGCCAGTAGTCAGACAGCCAGACAGGAGGCGTGGAACTGAGTCCTGGCTGTGGGAAGCACCTG
Organism: Zapus hudsonius; assembly: GCA_004024765.1. Lineage (NCBI taxonomy): Eukaryota > Metazoa > Chordata > Mammalia > Rodentia > Dipodidae > Zapus > Zapus hudsonius. The sequence goes on from PVHP010006092.1 coordinate 10,732, forward strand.
TGGGAAGCACCTGCAGTACCTCCCCCCCCCCCACACACTCCTGCATTCCTGGGAGCACAGCCTGGAAGGCTTGCAGCAGACTCTAATGAAGGAGTCCAAGGGCTCATTTCCCAGTCACCAGTGAGGACAAGCCTGGACACAGCTCTGGAGAGTGATACCCTGTCCTCAGAGTGCAGCCTTCTCCCCAAGCTTCATGTCAGACAGCCCAAGATCTCTGGTGGCCTGAGCCAGACAGACTAGGCTGCTGCAGGGTGGAGATTCAGAAGTTGTGGGGTGAGCAGGGGAGAAATCACTTGCTTGCAACACCTGCAAGCCCAGGTTCAATTCCCTAGCACCCACGTAAAGCCAGATAATACAAAGCAGCACATATATCTGTAGTTCGTTTGCAGTGGCTGGAGGCCCTGGTGCACCCATATTCTCTACCCCCTTCTCTTCCCCCCTCTGCTTGCAAATAACAATAAAAACAACAAAAGAATCAGAAGATGTGGGGTTAGCTGTCTGCTAACCTGTCCTGAGTGCTAACAAAGTAAACTGGAGGGGAGGAGCCACCTCCCCACCCTTCTACCTTGAACGTGTGGTGGTGGGTTTTGGCAAAGTGGAGCCCCACCCTGGTTTGAGTGACCTTTGAATGGCTGAGAATGCAGAAGCTCACAGGCTGCTGAGGCAGGTGTGCAAATCTGTGCTAAATTAAACTCGTGGAAGTGTCGTGGGCAGCCTCTCACGGTGAGGAGGGCAGGAATGTCGCATTGGCAGGAACCGGCCTCATATCTGTGCCTCTCCGGGGCTTTTCTTCCTTACAGCTGATCTCACCCACCCCTCTGCCAGGTGGCATTATCCTACAGGGTGCAGGCAGAGCAAAAACTACAACAGGTGTAAGACAGCAGCACCCCTGGAAGTGAGAAGAGAAGCTAGGGAAAACAACCAGGGAGGTATCACACAGATGGCTCTCCCTGGCAGGTACTGACAGCGGCTGCTGCCTCACACGCACCCCACGGCTCCTAGGAGGGTACACACTTCCTTCCAAATGATGCTTTGGCTGACATGCCATTAACAAACCCCTCTCCTCTCACTGTCTTCATTTTTTTGTCTTCAAAAGATTTAATTACTATGGGTTGGTCAGCTGCCCCTGGAGCATGTGGTCTTTATTCTGAATATGGAAGTCATTCCTGATTCCTTTTAGTTAAAAATCCCTTAGGTGGGATGGAGAGATGGCTCAGTGGTTAAGAGGCTTGCTTGCAAAGCTTGATGACCCCAGTTCAATTCCCCAGTATCCACATAAAGCCAGATGCACAAAGTGATGCATGCATCTGGAGTTCGTATGCAGGGGCTGGAGGCCCTGGAGGGCTCGTTCTCTCTGTCTGTCTTCCCTCTTCCTATTTCTCCCTGATTGTAAATAAATACATACGATATTTTAAAAAAATATCCCTTAGGTAAATAAGGGATTTCCCCAGAACAAACTCTGAGTCAAAAAGACAGAGTATCAAAGCAGAAGCCACATTTTCAAGTTCCAATTCCACACATACTGGAAGGAGCCATGAACCAAAACCTGCTCTCATACATCAGGGCCTCTTCTGCTCCCTGAAGAAAATAAGCTTCTTTCAGCGACTCTGAACCACTAAGGTGTCGAGGGCAGGACTGGTCACCCACCTGCTCTGTCTCCACAAAATTGGACACGTGTCCATCATCGTTCACGCCTCGGGTGTGGAAGCGAATGCCGGCACGCTCACAGCTGATGCGAGAGATGAGGCAGGCCTTGGCTTGCTTGTGGGAGGCATACACCGTGCGGATGGTCACTACCCCACAGATGACCTTCAGCAACCAGTCACAGCAGCTCACCTGGTGTTGCCTCAGGGGCACGTGCAATAGTTGGTTCCTGCAAAACAGCCCCATACCGAGTTCATCACTGTCCAAGCTCCACCAAACCTTGTGTCCAAAGCAAGTGCCAACAAGTCACCCGTGGGGACTGGCACTGCTCCCCAGGGGTCTCTGCACTTGTATGTAGATCCAGGAAGCCCTGTCCTTGAGAGACCCCAAATAGTAGGGACAATATGATGCGTGCAAGAGGCAGGGGCCAAAAGCCCTTTCCTGAAGCTGCTACAGGTGACAGCAGGTCCAGTGACAATAAAACTAGAATGGAAGCCAACCAGGCACAGTCAGAGGACTTTCCAAGGAGCTTCCGTTTAGATTTGTGGCAGCCATGATTTTGATTAGAATTAAAAAAAAAATTGTAGCCTGGGGAAATGGCTCAGTGGTTAAAGGTACTTGCTTACAAAGGCTGCTGGCCTGGGTTTGAGTCCCCAGTACCCACATAAAGTCAGATGCACAAGATGGCTCATGGGTCTGGAGTTCATAGAGGGCCTGGCATGCCCATACACACACTATCTCTTCATAAATAAATTAAAAATGTCTTTTATTTTTAAATTGACTTATGGGCTGGGAAGATGGCTTTGTGGACTTTCCAAGGAGCTTCCGTTTAGACTTGTGGCGGCCATGATTTTGATTAGAATTAAAAAAAAAATTGTAGCCTGGGAAAATGGCTCAGTGGTTAAAGGAACTTGCTTATAAAGTCTGCTGGCTGGGGTTTGATTCCCCTGTACCCACATAAAGTTAGATGCTCAAGGGTTTGGAGTCCATTTGCAGCAAGAGATCCTGGCATGCCATACTCTCACTCTGGTGTTCTCTCTCTCTCTCTCTCTCTCTCTCTCTCTCTCTCTCAGATGGCAAATAAATAAAAATATTTCTAGAAACTAATATGAATACACTTATGTAAATGACAAACATCCATCACCAAATAAATATAATGAAAGCATACAAAGAAATCCCAAATCAGTTTTTAAAAAATGAGGTGAAAATAAAACAATGAAAGTTCCAGTATTTCCTTCCCACATCCTGTGGATTGTTCTAGGCTCTGGGGTGTGTGGTCATGATAATGAAAACAGCCAGCATGAATAAGTGCACCGAGCATCCTTCCAAGCACTTGCAGACAGACTGACAACCCAGTGAGGCAGTGACCTCAAGTGAAAGTTATTGTCAGAAACCTCATTTTACAGAAAAAGAAACTGAGGCATGAGAAGGTCACAAGGCCAGGAAGTGCAGTGTGGTGTTTTTCCAATCAAGCCCTTATTTTTCCTTTTCTTGTAGTTGTTTTTGGTTTTATGGTGCTGGGGAATCACACCCAGAGCCTCATGCATGCTAGGCAAGTGCCCTACCACTGAGTCATCCCCCAGCCCCAGGCCACATCATCCTTCCAGGTGTCATGGATCAGCCTCCCCCAAGCCCAGGAGGCCTGAGCAGTACCATCCTGAGGCCTGTCACTAGGAGATTTTCTCTTGCAGGGTCTGGGGAAAATCTAGGTCATGATGCCCTACTTGTTTAAAAAAGGCAACTCATTCCTGCCCTTTAGCTTCCTCAAAGACAGCAGCCCATTTTCCCAGCTGGAGATCTGGGCTGTGAGCTGTGGCTGATCTCCGGGGCTTCTTGTCATTGGTCTAGGGTCAGACTCTTAGTCTGTGGCCATGGACACTGTGTCACTCTCTATGGAAGCCAGCCAGGCCTTCATTTCTCCTAGGCACAGCCCCGATCTATGTGAAATATGATCAAGTGTGACTTCACAAAAGCAGGCTCCCCACTACATCACTATCTGACCTTTAGACAATAAACCACATCTATAACAAATCTGTTACAACCAACAACAGCAGAAGACCCAGGAGGATTTGAGGACAGGGACAGGGGGATGCACGTAGGGATGTCACTTTCTCAATGTAAGGAATCCACAAGCAGGGTGCCCAAGCCCCAAACACAGAACTCTTACCCAACAGCAGGAGGCTCCCCCCTCAGTAACATTATACTAGAGCCAGTGGAACCAGGCTGACTCCTAGGCTATCCATGGTCCCCTGCCCCAAGGACTGATCCAGACTCCCCCGGGAGGAGGATATCCAGCTGATTGGGGATAGGGAAGAGGGTCATTGGGAAAATGGGGATAACAGCTCATTGTTTGCCCATTAAATGTAACTCATTATGGATTTGAAAAAAACAAAAAACAAAAAAAAAACCAGGAGGCTCTGCTGGCCCCTGTGGGCAAAGCAAGGACAGCACCGGGCAGGGATGGGAGCAGGCCTCCCTCATCTCTGGGCTGCGAGAATAATTCGGTTCTAGAGGAGGCTACTCCAATTCTAAAGCATCCTTAAGAAGGTTTGCTGAATGCCTTCAGCAGGATTCTCACCATGTCTGCTTCTATCTCTCTCCTCAGCATGCATCTGAGAACAGCCCTGGAGACCTGAGACCAGAGCCCTGCCCCCTACCATCACTGCCCCTCTCAGGCTTTCACTGGACAGAGCCCCCAAAAGCCCATAGATAGCTGGCATTTGTGTAAGTCTATGTCACAGGAAGTGACAGCCAGATGACCAACACCTATAATCCACAGACTTATCAGTTTGAGTTACTACAGGTCACTGGGGACAAGCTGACTCCATTTGCCTTCAGATAAGGCTGGCTTGGCTTTGTGGTTTCTGTAGGTTTGGGGTGTAGAGCCAGACTACCTGGGCCCAAATCCTGACTCTGTGGCTTCTTTCTAGGCATGTGGAATTTGGCAAAAGCCGCCACAGCTCATGCCCAGTCTGTCTGTAAACAGAGGATAACAGATCCTATCTCAGACAATGAGGATTCTAGTTATTACCCACAGAGAGCTTGGAATGGTGCCTGACACATAAATGCCTTATAAATATCAGCAGTAAATACTTGCACATAGAGGGTAACCAGGTCTGTTGCTCTGTCCCAAAGATCTAACCAGGCAGAAGCTCTGAAGGCGGGGTCCAGCCTGCTGTAACCCCTTGCTTTTCTTTTCTAGACTGCCTGGGATCATGTGAACACTACTCCTAGACAAGCCTACTGGGGTGGGCACTCAAGAGCTTTGACAGAATTCTGTCCTGTTGTTGGAATCTGATGAGTCGCTTTGGTCAACAGCTCAGTGAGGGAAGGAACCAGTGGTTGGAACCAGGGGTTGTCAGGCTGATCTAATTATTCACAGGCTTAGACTCTCTCCCCTACTACTCATGGCTCCTCTTGTCAGGCGACGCTCACTATTTTCTCAATAGGTTACAGTATGCTCGTAAGGATTTTATAGTTTTGAACCTAATATGGTTTATCCCCATGCTTAAGCCATGGGGATAAAGTTCTGGGTTAGTTTTCTTCTCTCACTGTGCAGAGACTGAGCATGGCTCTCAACCCTCAATCCTTGGCAGATAATGCAAAGTGGAAGACAAGGACTCAGGTGCCACCCAGAGCCTCCCTTTTGAGGGACCTGGACCCTCACCAGAAGAATGAGGTCCCCCACTCGGTGCTGTCATCACCCTGTTTCTGTGCCCGGACAGTCAGGTCGAAGCAGGAGCCTTCGTTGGGCCATGCAAAATAAAACACCCCAGAGTTCAGGATTTTCCTCAAGGCGAGCAGGCGGTCCTCTTCCTTGGCCTCTTCCTGAAGGGGGTAAAACTCGGTGGAGGTGATTTTGTAGATCTCAGCATCTGGAATTCTGCCCACGGATATGCAGCCCGTCACCAGCACCAGGAAGCTCAAAGGGGCGCCACCTGGAACATCAGACAGGAAAGCTGAAAGGCCATAGCCCACCGCAGGCTGCATCCCAGCCTAACGCCAGCCCTAACCCCAGGGCAATCCGAATGCCTGTCCACTAAGCTCAGGGTGGTGCTTCCAGGGCGGCCCAGCCAGCCCAGCAGCAGCACTAGAGCCCATGAGAAATGGGGGTTCCAACCTCAGCGAGCTGTCTGATGGGAAGAAAGATCTGCTCCAGCTTCTCATGCTAGCTCTTCCCTTCCCACTGGCGTCCCAGCCCCAGCCCTGCTCTGGCAGGACAGAAGGAGGGGCTTGGGTCAACCTTCCACTTCCTAGAACAGCCTTTTAGCCTTACTCCTTTCCTGGCCCCAGGCTCTCCCATATCTACTCTCCAAGCCTGCCAATGCGTGCTTCCCACTCATACCCGCAGCCTCCGGCCACTGCCTGGATTCAGACCCATCAGATCAGCTGTCACAGAGTGGCCTCCTCAACCCAGCCGCCCTTAGCTGGTTCATGGGCAGCACCTCCTCCAGGAAGTCTTCCCTGCTCTTCTGAGAGTCAGCCCCTCTACGTGTTAACAGCTTCCTATGTGCCACAAAGCCAGCAGCCTCTTCCCCTTCTGTGTCCCTCAGCAGATGGGACTCCTCAGGGGCAGGGTTCAGTGTCATTATTGTCTTCCAGCAGGACAGGTGTGTGAACACTTCCTAAATTAACTCCTGTCAGGAGGGGGTTGCACTCTCCCCAGGACACTGCCACACTGCCTAGCTGCTCATTTTCCCTTTCACGTCTCCCCCCATCCCACCCCACCCCCACATACAACATATGCCACCTGAGTCAGGGGTGGGCCAACCTGTGCCCCAGAGGCAATGCAACACCTGCCCCCTTCAAATTGCAGTGCCCAAGAGATTGCCCTGGCAACTAGCCTGGCTTCACCAGAGGATGTTCTCCCACCTCACTGAGTCTAAGGAATCTGTCCCTGACAAGGTCTCCTGCAAACGGCCATCAGCTACTATCAGAAGTGATGGTCTCCACCATCCTCACAGCTCTCCACACTCTGATGAAGGACCCTGGGATGGTTAGTTCCATCAGCCACCATCTCCTGTAGACTGCCACCTCTCAGCTCCTGGGAGGAAGCGTTCAATTCTGCAAGGGAATGGCTGGTTTCTATTAAAAAGCAGTCTTGAATAAGTGGGTCATGGCTCACAGTGCCAGCTGATGCATGTGGAGAGGAAAGGAGTCCAGAGGGCCACAGGACATTGGCTTCTCTTATGGCTCCTCTCTCAGCATCAAAAAACCAGTATACTGAGCTAGAGCAAGACCCTACCATTTAAAAAAAACATAAAACAAAAAACCCATAAAAAATGAAAAGAAAAAGAAAGAAAAGACCCCTGTCTAAAACAGACCAAGAATAAAAGAGTTTTGCTGGGGTAGTGATGGGCATCAGGGCTGAGTCTCTCGCAGGACAGGTGGGTCCGTGGCTGACATCTTCGGGGATGTAGACAATCCCACGGCTTCAGATGGAAGAGGTCCTTGGCAGGCTTAGTGCCTGGGGAAAAGAGTGTTTGGCAAAGTCCCCTGCTACGGCTAAGGACAGGCTTCAAGGGAGCTCAAGAAAAAGCATGGAAATTGTGGTTTTTTTTTTCCATACCTTACTGAGAAAGTGGATTTCTATCCCCACTCCCTCACCAACCCCTGTGTGGGGCCCAAGTCTCAGGGTGAGAAGGATGTGTGCAGGGGTGGGCTGAGGGTATGGGGGGGTTTCAGGGACACTGTTAACAGAATAAGAAAGTGTCACATCAGCAACAACAGCTCCCAGGCAACAGACTTCACTACAAAAGTGGCAAGGCAGCCAGGCATGGTGGCACACGCCTTTAATCCCAGCACTTGGGAGGCAGAGGTAAGAGAACTGTGAGTCTGAGGCCAGCCTGGGACTACAGAGTGAGCTCACTCCAGGTCATCTTGGACTAGACTGAGACCCTACGTCACAAAATGAAAAAACCAAAACGACAGGGCAGCACAGCTGAAGGGTCAGCTGAGCAGTTTCTGACAGGAGTGAAGGCAGGAACAAGGGGGTTGAGGAAGGATGGAGAGCTAAGGCTGAAGATTAGGAAGAGCCAGAAAAGAGAGACTGCAGAGCCTGGTCACTGGCCGAGTTCTAAAGAGCTGTCAGATCTGTCAGGCCAAGTCCCGTGTGACACGGCTGTCAAGGGCCCAGGAATCCCAGTACTTCTACTGCCCTGAAGCGCTAAGGATGCTGGACCTTCCAGCTATTGTTACCCAGGCCTGCTTGAAAACTGAACTGCAACACTAGAGGGCGCCATCTGCTTCTGTGCCCACCTGCCTGCTGTCATCCCTGGCTGCTGTCAAACAGTACTTGAAGAGCTTCTCCTAGCTTACCACAGTTTCTATCTGGGTGGAGCAAAGGGACCCCACCAGCTGATTTTTGTGCTTCTGTATTTCCCATTGGTCACCTTATCCACTGAGGCAGTGACCTCTGTTCAATTCCCCAGCCAGACGCACAAAGAGGCACATGTATCTGGAGTTCATTTGCACTGCCAAGAGGCCCCAGCATGCCTTTTTTCTCCCTCTCTCTTTCTCCCTTTCTCTCTCTCTCTCTTTCCTTGCAATAAAAAATATATTTTTTAAACAAAGGAGGCAACCAAAGCCACCAGCCTTCTCAAAGCTCCTCTCCCCACTCTGGCTCTCCTAGAATAAAGAAGGGGAACAACAAGGCTTCTCAGGATTCAGTGTTAGGGGCGTGGGTTTCTCCACATCATACAAACAGCACGAGGAGCACCCTAAAGGGCTTCCCTTCAGGAAGAACTCTAATAACTGTGTGTGAGAAAGACTGGGCTGTTTTTCTGGTTTTGCAGATTGGAAAACAGCCCGAGAGAGATGAACTGAATACAGAAGTCCAGAAAATTGTGAAGGTAGAGTTAGAAGCCAGATGAATCTGTTGGGGATTTCCTGGGTTATCTTTACAGCTTCATAGGCGGTGCACTGCATAACTCCAAGTAACATAGTTCATTACAGACTGGGATTCGAACAGTCGCTTGAAGCTAGGAAACAGGAAGGTCTTGAGAGTCTGAGTCACAGAAGAGTTAAAGCCCTCTGATCACTGGGATAGATTGTTTTTTTCTGCTACTCTCACTTTCTGCGCTTTATAATGTATAAACCAGGAAGCCCCACTCCCTAGTTAATCTTGGAGGCTCCCAGCCCTTCCTGCTGGCATGTTAGGAGGAAGAAGGGTCCTGGTCTCTTCACACAATGCGAGGAGCCCGGGATAGGCTTTTACACAACCTTGTACATGCTTCTTGATTTCTAACACAAATGCCCGTTTCTTTTAGAAGGGCTGCACTCAAACAATTCGCCCAAATTGAAAGCTCCAGGGGAAACCAACATGGAGGCCACACCCCACTGGGCACCAATCTGCACTGCCCAACATACCCAAGGGAGTTACAGGGACAAGAGAAAGTCAAGTTAAAGCCAGCCACTCCTTGACATACCAAAAGGGATTTGATTTGAAAGGCTCCATTTAAATGCTCAATCCTCCCATCCTTCAGACCCCAGAGCACTTTCCAGAATGTGGTGAAAACAGACCAAGTCATCCTGACATTCCAAAAGTCAAACTTCCTTCTCGAGCTTAAAGAGACTTTAAGATTGCTTTGCAGGGGTCTCTGGCAGGCCGTGCTGGGATTCGGGAGGACATCAGAAATGTGTTAGGGGTCTGTGTCCACTCACTCCTCAGAAACGGCAATGGGGCCACTGATGAACTTGAGAAGGCCATGGCCTCTCTACACTCCCTCCCTGTGGTGGGCTCTGGGCCATAAGACCCATAGATATTCCAACCAGCTCTGGTAAGACTTCTTTATGGGCTGCCCTCATCCTGGTTAGGATCAATATGCCCAATAGCTGACCTCAGATCACATCCCAAGAAGATCATGGCTGAGAAGGCATCATGTCTTTGGACACTAGTCACTGACTCCACAAGAGAAAGACAAAGAACCTGGTGGTGCGAGGCCACAGGGCATGAGTGGAAAACCCAGGTCCCACTTGGGAACAAACTGAACTTGAACCAGATACCATGAAATGAATCATCCATTTGTGTTCCAAAAAACAATACCTGTAAGATCTGACTATGAGTAATGCCAAGTTCCAGAAAGGGGTCTGCTACAGGTGGGGTGCAAAAGGGCAGCTTCTAGGGCATTCTCTTCTGGGTACAGGCAGGATGGCATGTCTAACTCCTCACACAGCACTCAGTACAAAAGCAGTAACCCTCCATGTTAACCATCGTCCTCACCATTGTCACAGTGGAAGAAGGTCAGGACCCCGGGAAAGATCCCATAGAGGGAAAACCTGCCCAAATCCTTGACAAGACATAGTCCCACAAAAAGGCAAGTGTTCAGAGGCAGTTGAATTTGTTTTGAATCCCAGCCAAGTTCCTCGCTTTAAGGCAAGTTCTGTGAACCCCTAAGTGCTTCCTTTACTATAAACAGGGAGACAATGATTTTTTTTGCTTTGCTTATGTTTAAGACTGACTAGGTTAACCTATGTCTAGCCTTGGCACAGACTAGACATTTGATAAGTGCATTTTGTCATGTGAGTACTGAGTGTTTTTCCTAAACATTTCCTATCCGGAAATGATAGATTTAATCACTATAGCTCATGGGGAAAAAATCCTACAGCAGATAAAGCAAAAAAAAAAAAAAAAAAAGTACGGGCAAGCCAACGATACTGTCTTGCCAGCTCAAAACCCCTCAGTCTGTGCAAACAAGAGGACCTGTGTGATTGCAGAGACGTTTTGCATGCTTGGCTCAGGAAATGACCCTAAGGTCTGAATCTGGACAACTCCCAACTTATTCCCATTAGGAATGTGACCTGGGCTCTGGCCATGGTTCCAGAGGTCACTGGCCTCCAGAACCTGGTCTCTGATGACAAAGGGTCCATCTAAGGCAGCTTCTCCTGATAAGGAGGAAGGTTCTGTGGGCCTGTGACCCAAACTGCAGGGAGGAGAGACACAAAGGTGGCTGCCACCGGCTCAGCCCAGAGTCTCAGGTGAGCAAAGCTGCCCACTGCTTCCCATGCATTCTCTCCCTTCCGTCAGACCCCACATTCGGATGCGGCTCCTCTCCTCACTCACTCCCACACTTAGCATCGGTGGCTTTTCTCTTCCAGCCACCAACCCCCAAGACATCTCCTCCTCCTTCTAGATATACCCAGGGAGCCCAGCGACACCAGACTCCAACGTCTGCCTGGTCCAGTGTCCTTGTCCACCTATCAGGCACTCCTCAGGAGGATAGCTCCCCTAAAATCCCACATTTAACCCCAGAGTAGAAGCCCTTCATCTAACTTGGAAAAACTTAGGTCTGGGGGAGCAAATAGAACAGGTGAAGCACCCCAGCACCCAGGGCTAGAAGCCATTTCCTTCTCCACCCAAGACAGATGACAACCAGGCTTCTGTAACTTCACCCTCCTTCCCCCTGGACGAGCAGGCTGAGAGGCAATGAAGCAACATCTCAAGAGATGAAAGTAGCTAACACAGAGCACCTAACTTGTGTCAGCCTCCCCAGGGTGACACGAGGACTGCCCACAGCATGGAAGCCAGGCTGCGGAGAGTCTAGCTGACAGATACTCACCCGATTTTAATCTGAGCTCTCCCAGGCAGCCGTATGCATCCGTGAGCTTGCCATACTGTCCCTTAATGACTTCCTTCTCTTCCGGAGCTGGTGGGGGGAAGCACATCGGAGAGACATCAGTGAGTGAGTGGCTCTGTTCACGGCTCTGTTCACGCCCGTTCATTCACACTGGGCTTGCCAATCTGGCTCCCACCCACGCAAAAAAGGAAACGCACAGACAATAGCTCGGCCCACAGACACCATGTGTGCAGGTTTAGGATCTGAGGATCAGAGCTGCTGGGATTCAGACCTTCCCACAAAGACTCTGGAAGTGCTGGCGGCTTCCTAGGGACTAAGGGAACGAATGTGGGGTGAGCCCCAGGATTCCTGACAATGCCAGGGGCTCCAGCACACAGTGGGGAACAGTAAGACTGTCCTGTCACATCATCCCATATCCCATTTTATGTACCCCAAAACAGGGTGAAGCCCCATTATCAGTGTGCAAGGCTTTTCCTTCCTTCCTGTCAGCCATGCATGCTTCATCTGGAGGACCTCCAAGGGACCTGTTTCCCCCTAGGAGGGGGAGATGTCTGAGCACAGGGGCCAGTGAGCCCCAAGCCAGCTGCAGGTCTTTCCCACCGGGTGGTCAGGAATGATGTCTGTGCCCAAGCTGGGCCCAGCCTGGTTTAGGAGTAAAAGAAGAAAGAAAAATGGACAGGAATGTCCATTAGTAACAGGGATGTGACCTTCATTGGGATGTTGCCAGTGCCTCTGATGATTCCAGGAGCAGGGCAGGCTTGCAGATCCTTCTCAGAATGATGCTTCACATGCACAGAAAGCAAAATACAAGCATGGGTACATCATGATCCCACAGTGCTTGAGAGAAGGCAGCCATACGGACCCATGAACATGAAATGTCCAGAGCAGGCAAACTTACAGAGACAGAAAACAGATTCATGGATGTCAGGGGAGGAGGGAGGGGGGTGAGGGTGTTAATGACGATGGGGTCTCAGGGAGCCAAAGTGTTTTAAAGTGGTGATGGTTGTAAGCTCTGTAAATATACCAAAAACAATAACAACAACCCAGCATTGTTCACTTTCCTGGATAAGTTTTATAGTGTGTAAATTATATTTCAGTGAAACCATTATTTAAAAAAAACAACACTGGCTGGTGAGATGGCTCAGCAGTTAAAAGAGTTTGCTTGCAAAGCCTGACAACCCGGGTTTAATTTCCCAGCACCCATGTAAAGCCAGATGCACAAGGAAGCTGGAGCACATGCCTGGAGTTTGTTTGCAGTGGCAGGAGACCCTGGTATGCCCATATTTTTCTCTCTCTCTCTCTCTTGGTATCTTGCTCCTTGCAAATAATAATAAATAAAATATTTTTTAAAATAGCAACACCAACAAAATGAGTAAGATGATTAAGGACACCAATTTTACTGGAATCTAGTTATCAAAATACCTTAAGGGCTAGAAGTATTACTCAGAGTAGAGTGCTTACCTAGCATGTGTAAGGCTCTGGTTTTAATCTCCTGCACCACAAAAAAGTTCTAATTGTTATCATGTAGTAATATATGTGCTTTATTAAGAACATCTTTTAAAAATATTTTATTTATTCACTTTCAAGGAGAGAAAGAGAGAGAAAGAGAGAGAGAGGGAGAGAGAGAGAGAGCACCAGAGCCACCACCTTGTGGGTCTGGCTTATGTGGGCACTGGGGATTTGAACCCGGGGCCTTAGGCACTGGAGGCAAGTGTCTTAACTGCTGAGCCATCTCTCCAGCCCAAGAACATCTTAAATTATAAAAATCTAAGCCAAGTGTGGTGGTTTGCAACAAATCTCAACACATGGGAGTCTGAGACCGGAGGATTGCTTGGAGCTTGAGGCAAACCTGGGCTACAGAATGACAGCCTATTGAGGTGAATAATGGTGTGCCCAGAATCCATAGATTATTATTGGAAAATTTTCAGTGCCAGGGATGAGATACCTTCCAGTGAGTTGTTTGCCCAGGGAGGTCTCTGATGCCCCCAAAACATTACAGGCCATTGATAAGACTCTTGGTTGCCCACCAGAACTAAATGCTAAGCTCCTATTCCTGAAGACCTCATAGGTCACTGAGAAATCAAGTTGGAGTTGAGCTGGAAACCTCCCTGTTAACTAGCTGTCAGAATTCTAGAAAGATCTATGCAGCATGCAATCTTTTGGGAGCAAAAAGTCACCAGTGGTGTTAAACAGCAGAAGACCTTGCAAGCGGTACAGATGGTCAGCCAGGGCAAATGTGCCAACTGGTACAATAGTGGCATGTCTGCTCTGGGGGAAACCAGTTACTCTCTGATTGGACTGGAGGCCTGCTCCACAGGGGGAATACATGGTTATATTGAAAACCTAGTCAAAAGTCTATCAATGGGAGGCCATAAGCCTAGGGGGGGAAACTACTACTATTTTCTTGCTAAATAGATATAGCATGACCACCCAAATGCCCTCAAAACACTTATGCTTATGCTCATACATTAATGCTACTCTCACTTTTGGTTAGAGATGCTTCGCTTTTCAGATGGTGGTCACCTCTGGGGTGACTCAAAAGTCATCATAGAGCTAAGAAGTGACAGTGGAGTGAATGTTCAGCACTAAGTGAGACATCTCTATCACACCCTCCAAGGCTCAGGGTCTACTGCAGAAGAGGTGGCAGAAAGATTGTAAGAGCCAAAGGAAGGGTAGGACTGCTTAAATGCTGTCTTCCAAACACAAAATGAACTTAATGTCCATGACCTCACAGTCCCTCACACTACCTACACGAGACCTTCATAATAGGAGGGAAAAAATGATGACATCAAAATAGAAGAAGATCAATTAAAAAGAAGGGAATTTGAAAGGGGGAAATAGGGGTGGTGGGAAGGAATTATGGTTTATTTTCTATACTTATGGAACTAGTCAATAAAAAGTTAAATGTATATATCAATAATAATTATAAATAACAAAATTTGGTGGGGTTTACTAACCACCTTAACTTCAAATGAATGAAAAGAATACATGTTTCAAGATTTCATTTGAAGTGGAAATGCCTGTCTTTCCTATTGGTGACCAGGTCAGGGATGTGGATATCATGCTGGTTTTGTTACCTGCTTTCCCAACAAGACAATGCTGAATATTGATTATGAAGAATTAAAGAAAAATGGACGTTCCCCACCCAAGAGCTCCAGGTCTCCCCAGGAGGAGCCTGGGGTTCTGCACTGGAGCCACTTCAGCATCACAGAAGTGATGAAGAAACCATGAATTATTCATCCTCCCAAGTGCCAGGAAAGGATTCCTAGAGTTCAGGAATCTCCATAAGGAACTGAGATCACACAGTGAAATGTTAAAGAGAGAAAATGACAGCAAACGACACACCCCACCCTCACACCCAGCCCTGAGAACAGAGAAACTGGGGATGATCTGGCCCTCACTGCTTCCTGCTGTCTCTGCAGACTTCTTCTAAAGACAGGCGAGTGTGGGGAGTGTCAACAAGCATCTTGAGAACTGAGCTTAGTTGAAGCTCAAAACCTAGCCTGACACCCTAACTCTAAAGATCCGCCACCTACATTGCCCAGGACAGACTGGACTTCCTGTCCCTCTCAGTGGTCCTCTAAAGAGTACCTGTACTCATCAGACATGTGTTGACAGACCCCCTTCCTTTCTAGCTGGCCCTGGAGGTGGTGGACAACCTAAAAGTGTCCCATGGTAAGACCTGCCACATCCACCAAACAGTACACCTCTTTCCAGGGCAGAGTGTATCTCTGTCCAGGGTTGCAGAACAGAGAGTTGGGTCAGATTGTAAGACCCGATGGGCCCTCCATCTCTCCAGGAAGGACTGGCCGAGAGGACATTTGAAGAGCAAGACTGATGACCAGCATGGCAGACAGACCGACTTGCTAGTGTGCTATTAGTGGAAGCAGGAATTACTACTGAGGTACTCAGGACTACCGGGGAGTTTTCCTCCTTAGGGACCTCCACTCAAGTAAAACCAGATCCTCAACCATGTTTGCTGAAAAAAAATTCAGAGTGATGCAAAGTTAGCCAGTTTATTAAGTATAGATATGAAGAGTACATGTTCTGGGCACAGACACTTTAGAGAAAGGTCAGCACACTCAAGACATGGGCGAGGGTTTCTCAAGAAGGAGAGTTGCATTAAGGAGTCTTTACAAAACATATATATATATATGTATATATATATATATATCTTAAAGTTTAAATATATTTTAAAATATATAATTTTAAAATATATAAAATATATATTAAAAATATATATCTTAAAGCTTTTTAAGTTATACTGTTCAAAGGATATAATTTATAACAAGGTCTAAAGAATAAACAAACTTTAAAAAGTGAGTAAATTTTGGGTTGGGGAGATGGCTCAGTGACTAAAGTCACTTACTTACAAAGCCTACCAGCTCAGGTTCATTTCCCCAGTACTCACATAAAGCCAGATGCACAAAGTGGTACATGCATCTGGAGTTCATTTGCAATGGCGAGAGGCCCTGGAACACTCACTCTTTTTCTATCTTGCTTTCTTTTTCAAATAAATAAAATGAAAATATTAAATAAAAATAAGTACTAGTATGGCTGGGGAGATGGCTCAGGGGTAAGAGCATTTGCTCCATAAGCATGAGGGCCTAGGATGGTCAGAGATGGCCTGAGTTCAATCCTCAGCACCCGCATAAAAAGCTGGGCATGGTCATGCATGCCCATAACTCCAGTCTTGTGGGAAGCAAAAATGAGAATTGCTGGGGTTTGCTAGTAAGCTAGTCTGATCCAAACCAGCCACTCCAGGTTCAGTAAGAGATTCCAAATCAAAGAAACAATGCAGGTGAATTATAGAGTATACTTGATGTCTTCCTCTGACCAGAACACATGTGCACACAAAGCACACACATCCTTATATACATCACACACACACATACACACACACACGTGCCAAAAAAATTAAGTATCAAAACAGATATTTACTTATTCCTCATCTTAATAAGTTTCCTGGGGCTGGGGATATAGGCCAGTTGGCCTAACATGCATGAAACCCTGGGTTTGAGTCCCAGTACTGCACAAACGAAGTGTAGTAGTCTGTAAGGTGGTTATAGAAGGATCAGAAGTTCAAGGTCATCCTTGGCTATATAACAAGTTTGAGGCTAGTCTGAAACACATGAGACCTTGTCTCAAAAATGACTTTTTTTCCCTTCTGGGCTGGAAATACATAGCTCACTGGTAGATTTCTTGCCTGGTATGCATAAGGTCCTAGGTTTAGTTCCCAGAACTGGAAAAAAATTCCTTCTGAAATTCCAAGAGGTACATTGTTTAGAAGTAGGAATGAGAGAAGGCTGATAATACAGTTAAATTCAGAGCCACAAGCATTCAGGTCTTAAGTAAGCATAGCTGTTGTTTTTCTTTCAACATCCTTGTTTAAGATGTCTTTAGGGAGACAGACATTATCTCTGTAGGTAATTTTGATTTTATCAGTCATGTTGAAGTTTTTGGTTCCCAGCCAGATTCCAGAACGAAGGACATTTTTTTTTCTGTCTTATATTCCTTTATTTTCCCCTTTCTATCTTGCCTCAAACTCAGGTGTCACTGTTCGTGGTTGTGGACATTCTTCTCTACAAAGTCCACAGCCATGTTCCTGGGGAAAGAGTACAACCCCACCACCATTTTATCAAGCAATCTGTGCATAACCTTGTACACATGTGTCTACCTAAGAACACCTTACTGAACATGTATTGTTGATTCAGTCACATTGAACTCATGGCCACCCGCACAGCAGCACAAATAGAGTGAAGCTTATCAAACACAAGAGTACTTCTGGGGCTGGAGAGATGGTTCAGTGGTTAAGGTGTTCGCTTGCAAAGCAGAAGGACCTGAGTTCAATTCCCCAGTACCTATGTAAAGCTAGAGGTGGCACATGTGTCTGGAGTTTGTTTGCAATGGCTAGAGGCCCTGGTGTGCCCATTCTCTCTACTTATCTGCCTCTTTCTCACTGTCTCTCAAATATATATATATATATATATATATATATATATATATATATATATATATATATATATATATATATATATATATATTTAAAAACAGAGTCCCCTGTAAGGTACACTGCTGCATCTTGCACAAAGAAATACTAGGCAGTGTTTCAGCACTGTGCTGGGGGTCACTCTGAACTGTGGTATCACCAACAAGACATACATGTTCAATTGACCTTGCAAAGGGGACCGTGCAGTACTGCTCAGGCCGAGGGTGCAGTGTGATCCTGAACTATCTGGGTGGGTCATGAGTACTCACAGAGGTCCTTAAAACATGGAAGGAGGACTGAAGGTATAGTTCAGTTGCTACAGTGCCGGCCTAGCATGCATGAAGCCCTGGGTTGGATCCCCAGCACCACATAAAACAGAAATGTATGAAATGTAGCCGTGTCTGGTTTGGATGTTCATGCTGTCTACAGCACCTCCCAGGGCTGGGGTTACTGACCAAACCAGACACAGCATATGGAAGGAAGGGGCTTATTTCATGCTTACAGATCCAGAGGTAAGTTCCATCTATGGCAGAAGAAGCTGGCTTCCATTCATAAATCCAAACAGAGAGAAAAACTACAGCCAGCAAAAACACCAGCACACACCCCAAAAAGCAGCAAGCACCAACTGGCAGCAAGAAGGACCCCCTCAGAGCTCGAACACCTTTGGGCTGGAATTCAGATTCACCCCCAGTGACACCTCCTTCAGACAGGCAGCTGGACACCCAAGTTACAAACTTTACTAAAACACCCGAGTCTATGGGGGACATATATCCAAACTATCATAGTTGGTAAAGACAGAAGGATCAGAGTTTCAAGGTCATCCTTGACTACATAGGGGTTTCAGGGCTGACTGGGCTGCATAGACCCTGTCTCAAAAAAAAAATGGAAAGGAAAGGAAGGATGTTGGAGGAAGGAGGGAGAATGACATGTGAGGAAGGAAGCAGAGGCCACTACCACCACTGCAGGGTTGAAGAGGGAAGAAACTGCTGAGAGCCAAGGAAGCAGGCAGCCCCAGGGCACCAGAGAGGGCAAGGATATGGTCTCCTTCCAGGAGCTTCCAAAAAAAGTAGTCCTTCACCTGAGCAGTGATTCTGCCTGTAGCACTGTAAGATTTGTGTTGTTTTAAGCCACTATGGTGGGAACTTGGGGAAAGAAACTAAGAAATCCAATGACATTAGTCTTCAGGGCCCACAGGGGTAAGGACACAAGCCATGTCTTTCAGTGGAGGCCTTCCTGCCTCTGCAGCACACTGAAGTGGGGGATCTCCTTCTGTGACAGAACAGGCATGCTCCATCAATGCCCTCCCCTTGAGTGGGAGGTGTCTAGCTAGAGCTCAAACCTAGGCACTAAAACTGATTGGCCAGGTATGAACCAACCAGCTGTCTCCCTGCCCACCTAGGGCAGGAAATACTGACTGACCAGATAATCCTGTCTCTTTCTCACACACATGGCCTAGAAGAAGGATGTCTGACTCTCTAGGGACCAGTAAGGTCTCCCCAGCCCCACACCACAGCCTGTGGAGAGGGGCTGGAATTCTCTTCCACCTGAATCTTTCCTTCTCATGATTTTTCCCCTTCCTGCTTGTTTAGCTGAACAACATAAACTCTGTTAAAACTCTCCACGTTTTCTCCCCACACTGGTGGCTGAGACCTCTGTAACTCCCCATGTTCCCTTAAATAATAAAGTCTCCCACTATACCTTACTATCTTGTTGTCTATGATTTTAATTCTTTAACTTTGTAGACAAGAATTCAGGTACTCCTTAAATTTTGGGGTGCATTGGAATTTTTACTGAACATTATCTAAATTCTAATCCTCAGCTCACCCCACTACACTTCCTTCAACATATTCTCCCAGGCTGAGATAAAAAGCATCCTTCCTGGCGACGACCAGCCTGCTGGTGAGGAACTGGGTCTGTCAGGGGCCTATTGTGGTAACTTTATAGCCACAATAAGACATTAAAGATTTAAGATAAAAGCCTGAGCTCTGGCAATCCTAACATTTAGAGCCGCCTGTCATGGTTTGATGCAGGTGTCCCCCACAAACAAATGAAT
This sequence comes from Zapus hudsonius, assembly GCA_004024765.1. NCBI lineage: Eukaryota > Metazoa > Chordata > Mammalia > Rodentia > Dipodidae > Zapus > Zapus hudsonius. The sequence continues at coordinate 29,993 of PVHP010006092.1, forward strand.
GTGTTCTGAATGCTTTATCCCCAGATGATGGCAGTTAGGGAATTAGAACCTCCCTAGAGCTGTGTTGTTAGGGGCGGGCTTATGGGGGTTATAAGCCAGCTTCCCCTTGCCAGTGTTTGGTACACCTTCCTACCACTGTTTGCAGTGCTGTGGCAGAGGTGAGGGTCCACCCCTCTGCTCATGCCATCGTTTTCCCTGCCAAGACAGAGTCTCCCCTCAAGTTCATAAGCCTAATAAACCCATTCCTCCACAGCTGCTTTTGCTTGGGTTCTTTCTGCACAGCAACTAGAAAGCTGACTGCAACGGATTTGGTACCAGGATGTGGGGTCATCTTTTGCTGCTAGAACCCTGATCTTGTGGCTTGGCCTTTTGGAAATGATCTGCAAGAGCAATGTGGAAGGATTTGAAACCTCGTCCTGAGAGACACCTTGCAGTAAGTACAGCTTCATGGAGCATTCTGGTCAGAGTTGAAAGACCTGAAGTAACTATGGACTGTGAGGTTTGACTTATGAGGATGAGAAAGAACTTTGTCAGGACTGTGCCAGAAGCAGTTTGTGTGAGAAGCTTGCTGTGTTTTGCCTGCCTGTGTCCTGGGAACCTGTGCAGGGTTGTTTTATGTAAAGATGGATTGGTGTGAGCAGATGGAAATGGCACAGAAAGAAAGATCTTTGGGTCAAAACTGCTGCCCATTCAGCTGCAATTGTTTGAGAGATGAAAACCATTGAGATTGGGCCAGCTGGTCTGCATTGGAACAGCAGGAAGAATGCAGACTCTTTGAAGTAAGGGGCCTGAATGCTTTGTTTCCCCCCCCCATTAGCAAGTTGGTAGCCCACCTGGTTCTGTGGAGTAGAACAAATGCAAGAAGAGAGGGTCATTGGATTTGCAAAACAGTTTTGTTTTTTATGGGGATTATAAACCAGCTTCCCCTTGCCAGTATTTGGCACACCTTCATGCTGCTGTTTGCAGTGCTGTGGCAGAGGTGATGTCCACCCCTCTGCTCATGCCATCATTTTTCCCTGCCAGGATGGAGTCTCCCCTCGAGTCCATAAGCCTAATAAACCCATTCCTCCACAAGCGTCTTTTGCTTGGGTTCTTTCTGCGCAGCAACTAGAAAGCTGACTACAACACCGCCCCTGCTATGGAGCTGTGGAGCCCTCCTCACCAGGAGAAGCCAAGAGCCTTCTTATAGGCCATGACCCTAGCAAGGCCCACCTTCCTCCCAGGGTCCAGGCGAAGATAGGGCTGATAAGTACCACAGCACAGATGTCACCTCCAGCAGCGTCACAAAGCCTCACACAGACCCCCAAGTGTCATCTGGTTCCCCTCTGTTCACCATGAAACAAAGCCCTCTTTATGTGCATTCATTCAGCTATGCAAATAAACCCAAGCAAATCAAATGACAGGAAACTGGTCCAGTGCACACTCACTTCAGGGGTGGGAAAGTGACCCCCAGGAGAAGCTCTGGCAAGCAAACTGACCCCTGGCCCTGCGGAATCACAGATAGCATCAGCCAGGCCACCGGGGAAATTTAAACAAACACAAACCGAAATCACCTTTTTGCTAATATTTTAAAAACAAACCAAACTCAACAGTGCCACCTTGTCTTGTTTTATTTTTTTTTTCTGCAAATTATTGATCCCCTAATTAAAACAACTTTATCACCGGCTTATGTGCTTCATGGCAGGTCTGACCTCTGTGGATGTGATAGCTATGTGTGAAGTACTGTTTTCCCATCAGAAACAGACCAAGTGTAAATAAACTAAGAGGCTTGAAACAATAAATACTTGTTCTCTCGCAGGTGGGGAGGCACAAGTCAAGGGGTACACAGGACCTTACAGGGCAAAGTCCCTGCTTCTCCCAACTGCTGCTGCCATGGGCAGTCCTTGGTGTTTCTAGGCTTGTAGCTTTGCCCCTCCAACCTGCCTCCATCACCACATACCCTTCGTCCTGCCTGTCTAAGCGGTCTCATTGGATGAGGAGGTCAACTCCTCCGACATGACCTCATCCCACATTACAGCAACTAAGGTTCTGTTAGGGTTTTCATCTTAAATGTCCCTGGAAAGCTCATGGGTTGAAGGCTTAGCCCCTCCTCCCTCCCCCCTGCCCCCTGCCTGGCTGATGGTGGTATAGGGTGAGGGTGGAATCTTTAGAAGGTGGGCTTTCATTGGCAGAAGTAGGACTTCAACATATTGTTTAGGAGCCACAACTCAGTCCTGACAATTGGTAACCTTTTCACTTGACGAGCCTGGACCCTTCAGCGGATGCCTCACCAATGAGTTCTTTTCCTTCCTTGGTGCCTGTCTCCACCTCTCCCTTAGGCCCCTCCATGTATTCCACTGCCCACCACCTACACCCAGAAACCTGACCTTCTAGTGCCTGATCCAGAATCACCCTATACTCTGCTTGTCCCAAAAAACTGTATTTTTGTGCATCTGGCTTTACATGGGCACAGGGGATCGAACCAGGGTCCTTAGGTTTTTCAGACAAGTGCCTTAACCATTTAGCCATCTCTCCAGCCCCTAAAACTGTATTTTTTATAAGCAAGTCTGATAGAAAAAAAGCCATTTATTTTCTAACATGGAGATCACAACTGAAATGTCCACAAGCACCAGACAGGTAACAAATGAATGAAGCCACTGAAGGGTCGCAGAAACACCTCCCTTGGCAGGGACAGATGGACAGTTACAGCCAGGCTGACAGGGGGGCATGTCTGCTGGTGCTTGCCAGCCTGCAGGTTTTTCAAGAGAAATAGGACACTCCTGAGTTTTCAGCGTTGGCAGCTAATCTCATTTATTTTAAGTACCACGTAGGTGGACACACACCTCTGCAGGCTGCATTTGGTTTGCCCATCTGTAATGTCTGCCTCTCCTCACTTAATATTTCAAAAATAGATGGAATATTCCCACCCATCATGCCTTTTGCTACATTTCCTGCAGGTTTTCCCACATGGGGGCACTTGTCTTCTTCTCGAGCTGGCCATGGACATTGGTCTGTTGAAGGAGTCCTCTTCCTTACTCTAAGCCCTCATCCTGTCCCCTCCTGACTCAGGGTTTAATCAGTCCTCAATGAAACCCTACCTATCTCAGTGCTGGCTGGATGTGGCTGGTGGGTCCTAGGATCAGGCACTCACAGTGAGCTAGACAAAGACCATCTGTACCAGAGGGGGACTTGAGGTGGGCACATGGCAGTCAGTGGCCAAGAAGGGACCCGAGTGATGGATGGATGAGTAACGTCAGGTGAGAGCAGATCTGGGTGAGGCGGGAGCCCAGGATCTATGGTACTTTCCAGGCATAGCAGAAGAAGGGGTGGAACCTACCAGGTACCAAGGTGGACAGATGAACTCAAAAAGCACAATATAGACACTGACATGCCCAGTGGAGAAAACATTAAGCAGAAAGAGTTATAAAGAGTAGAAGGGGAATGAAATCTTAATTTGGTCTCAAAAAATTTCACTCCAAGAGCAATATTTGAATACAAAGGAAAGAAGTAGCAATATATCAAACTGAGCTTTCTTTGCAAGCCATAAAAAGATTTGGGGTTTCACTGTGAGTGAAATGAGCCATTGCTGAGTTTTGGGGATCATTCGGGCTGTTGTTGAGAACAGACTCAAGAGGGACAAGGAGAAAAGTCCAAGAGACGCACTTGGAGATACTATGATGATCTAGGTAAGGAAGAATGCCAACTTAGACCAGGGACTTTTCCAAAGAAAAGCAGAGCAGGGTAACAGACCTTCTGAAGCCACATTAACCGTGTACCATCTGCTCTGCCTATTAGCCCTGCCCTGTAAACTTCACTTACAGCCCCACCCTCTCCCCTACCCTTAGACCAGCAGGTTCAAAACATGGTCCTCAGATAAGCCGCATCAAGCATTAGGAGCACAACTGACAGCTCTCCCTGACCAGGCCCACTGTAGACTCAGAGACTACAGGCTTGAGACCCATTAAACTTCAGTGTCCCAATCCCTCTGAGTGAGTAAAAGACAGGCTAGAGGGAATTCTAGACAACTCTAAGCCCCTGGCTTCACATCCTTCCACCTGTACCGACCTCAGTAAGCTGTTCAGGGCGAGGGCTCCTAAAAAAACAACAATAACAACAACAAAAAAACATAACCAGCCGCTGGGGAGATGGCCCAGTGGGTAGGAGCACTTAGTGTGCAAGCATAAATACCTAGATTCAGACAGATCCTCAAAACAAAACCCAGGTGTAGTAGTTTGAATGTACGTCCCCCTAATAGACCCCAGTGTTTTATTAAAGCTTGTAACTTGGATTTCCAGCTGCCTGGCTGGAGGAAGTGTCATTGTGGGCAGATCCTGGAGTCCAGTCCTAAGGTGTGTTTGGGGGTGGATCTGATTTCCAGCCTTGAAGGTTTAAAGAGAAGTCTGAGCTCTGCCTGGGTACCTGCTGTTTTGCTGTCAGTTTTGTGCTTGCTCATGGCACTGGCTGTTTGGTGGTGTCTCTCTGCTTGGATTAACGAATGAGAGCCAGTTTCTTCCACTATTGATGGAACTTCCCCTTGGATCTATAAGCTGAGATAAGTCCTTCCTCCTACAAGCTGTGCCTGGTTTGAATGTTCATCCCAGCACCATGGAGCAGAGAGCCCACATAAAATGTAGATGCAGGTGTCTGTAATCCTAAGCAAGCAAGAGGGGAGGATCACCTGGAAGCTCACAGGCCAGCTAGCCTGGCGGAGGCAGTGCTACACAATGAAATAAAAGCTCCCATCTCAAACAAGATGGAAGGCGAGGACCAACACCCAAAGATGTCCTCTGTATCACAAGCACACCAGGCATACTTGGGCCAGCACTCACACACATGAACACACAAAATGTAACCACAATGCCACCATCTTATCTAAGAAACTTAACTGTAAGTCTGCCTTGTCATTGAGTACCTGGATGGTGAAGGCTTGATGGACAGGTTACCTGCCCCGTAAATTTCACTCATGGCCCCACCTTCTCCTCTACTCTTAAATCAGTGATAAGTCCAAAACATGGTCATCAGACAAGCAGCATTAGAAAGACAACCGCTCCCCCCAAACCTACTGACTCAGAGACTACATGCTTGAAACCCTTCAAACTTTGTTGTCCCAAGCCCTCTGGGAGAGTGAATGACAGGCCAGAGGTGACTGGGAAAGATAAGTCTGAGGTGATGTCAAGTCTGTGTTCAGAACCACCTGCAGGAAGGACAAGGCCTTGGCACCAAGGGGCCATATGAGCCAGCTGAGTCCAGCTGAGCCAAGGCCAACAGGCAGTGCTAAAATCATGGGATTAGGTCAGGCAGGGAAAGGAGGGCACTGTGTTAGAAGGTCAGGGACAATGAGAAGTGGCCAAGCGAACGTAAGAAAACTAGAGGTGTAGGGGTCATAGAGGCTGGAGAACAAGGTATTTCCAGAAAGCTTGAGTGTGGCTGGGTGAGGCAGAGGCGGTGCAATATCCATGACTTGGGGGAGGGGGTCACTGAAGGACACTGGAGGTCCAAAGGGGAATAGAGCCAGTAACGTTGAAGGCCAAACATACATGGAATTGGGCTGGGAAATGGCTACAGCAAATACAGCTAGTTCTCTGATGAGCTGCATGTATGTACATAGCATGCCCATTGTGAGAGCCACATGTGTGCAAGCTTGCCTACTTATGGAGGTATGAACATGCATGTGTACTTTCAGAGTAACATGGAGGGGTTGGGAGAGGACAGTGGAATTAAAAGATTTCTCTAAGCATGCACAAAGGCCCCAGAAGGGGTCAGAAATAACGCAGGGGCAGGTGTGGAGGGAGCTTCCAGAGCTCAGGCGTGGGAATGGAGGGATGGCCGGCGGCATGTCAGTCAACAGTGGTGAGCTGGGGAAGCAAGGAAAGTCTCACCGTATGTGGGTCCAGAGTGAAGAGTTGGTTCCCTTTCTGGAAAAAAAAAATCTATGGGTTGACTTTGAGTCCTGTTTTCCTCACCTGAGAGAAGTTGTCAACACCACTCAACATGGCTTAATCTTTTTTTTTAAATAAATATTTTATTTATTCAATTCAAGCAGAGAGAGAGAGAGAGAGAGAGAGAGAGAGAGAGAGAGAGAGAGAGAGAGAGAGAGAGAGAGAGAGAGAGAGCGAGAGCGCACCAGGGCCACCACCTTGTGGGTCTGGCTTATGTGGGTCCTGGGAATTGAACCGGGGGCTTTAGACACTGGAGGCAAATGCCTTAACCGCTGAGCCATCTCTCCAGCCCAACATGGCTTAGTCTTGAACAGTAAAAGCTATGTGGATTGGGAACAGTAAGAGATGAATAACGCAAATGCAGGATGGGCTGTGTGCTACCTGAGGAGACCCAGACTTGGAGAGGTCCCCCACCACAGGGCGAGAGCTCATGCGGCTCTAGGTGAAATAGTTAAACCAACCATTGTTCTCCAAGTAAGGAAGACAATTTGTACCAGACCATGACCAGGTCCTGACTATGTGGTTATGTTAAATTTACTGTAAGTTTCAAAAACTGGGTCTTGCTCCAGAGATAAATATTTCTGAGAACTAAAAAATATTTTCAAAATAGATAGGCTGGTAAATAACTAACTGCATTTTCCGCTTCTGTACACAACTTGCTCTTTCTACGCAGTAAAGGATGTGTTTTTTTTCTTTATAAGCACTGAGCTACCAGAACTGGCTGCTGACTCTCTCCTGAGTAGAGTTAGCCCCGGCTGGTCATCTTAATAAAGTTTCCTTTTTACTCTCCAGACTTTCAGTGTCTGTTTGATTTGGGGTCTGGGGTCGTGCTCCATTTCATAGGGGATCAGAGACTCGCCCCCAACAAGGAGCAGATGTGACCTGGGGATTCTGACAGCCAGGACAGAACTCTGGATGAGTGACCTGGGTGGGAGTGCCCACCCCTAAGCTGTGTCCAGGTTCCTCAGCTGGGTAGCAGCAGCCAGGCCAGATTCACAGTCAGACAAACCAGTCACTTCTTTCTGGAATCATATTTTCCATAATAACATCTCATAGGGAGTAATCAGCAAAGCCCTGCCCACAAGTCAGAAAAAAAAAAAAAAAGAAGAAGAAGAAGGTCAACTGAATACAGCAGCCAACCCAAGACTGAAGGACCACATTCTTGGGCAAAACGTAAAGCCATCTTCTTGCATTTCAGGGTCTCCAGAGGATAGACTCTGGTCAAAGTCTCCTTCATGCTCCTAGTGTACCAGCAAGGTCTGTGTTTATCAGTTAGGCACAGGGGTAAGACAGTGGCTTCCCTGGGGCACAGAGAGGTTGCTAAGCAAAGTGGAAAGCAAAACATCTGTTTGAAACAGAGCTGAGCCCAAGGCAAAAGCCAACTGGCCAGACCACCAGCTGCTGACACTTGGGTCCCTGGCTTCTCCCTTACCAGAGGCCCAGGGCACAAAGAGCTGGGGTGGGGGGTTTGGACAATCAAAAGAGCTCCAAGGAAGGGGGAAGGATATCAAAAGCATCAACTAAACAAATGCTGAACCCCACAGCAGTGGTGCCCATGTCCACACCCAGAGAAAATGAGAAGAAACCTGAGTCTGCTGAGGCCAGAGCTAGGAACTGGCTGTGGACCCTGGGCACATGCTCCAACCCGATCACACTGCCCACCTCACCCCAGGACAGATCCATCAGCCTGGGTGAGCGCTAGTGTGCAGGGCTGGAATCCAGGAAAGCAATGTGCACCTTAAAAAATCAAAAGAAAGAAAGAGAAAGAAAGGAAGGAAGGAAGGAAGGAAGGAAGGAAGGAAGGAAGGAAGGAAGGAAGGAAGGAAGGAAGATCCATCAGCCTGGGTGAGCACTAGTGTGCAGGGCTGGAATCCAGGAAAGCAATGTGCACCTTAAAAAACCAAAAGAAAGGAAGGAAGGAAGGAAGGAAGGAAGGAAGGAAGGAAAGAAGAAAAGAAATCCTGGCACTGGGCTGGGCAGGCAGCAGAGCCCGGCAGGGAACAGGAAGGAAGCAGGTACATCTTTAGACACAGTTTGGGGGAATCTTCCTGGAGCAGGGCTTCAATCAGCATGTCTTCACATAACAGATCCTTCATCTTACTTCCAACCACTAACCACTCGCCCACTGGCTCCCCAGGCCTGGGCCTGGCAGCCACAGGATCTGCCCCTACCAGATCCTTTTCCAGTGTCTCCATCACTTCTTCCTGAACAGACCAGTCAAACCAGTTCCTGGGTTCTTCCCACCTCTTCTTCCTGGCTCAGGTGAGTCCTCCCAAAGGCCCCTCCCACCCCAGTGCCAGTCTCGGAGCCCAGTCACACTCACCCCTCTAGAAGCCCCTGGCTGTGATCCTTGTGTTGTGTGGAGACACGGTAGCCAAGTGGGGGGACTGAGGGAGCATGAGGGGAGGAGGTCACAACCCCTTTTCCAGCTCAACACTGGCTTCTAGAAGCTTCTATGTGCCAGCCTCTGGCCTAGACACTGGGGGAAAAAGACAGTGATGAAGGTCTGTAAGCTGAAAGCAGAGCCTACAACAGCAGAGGGAGGAAAGTGCTTCGAGAAGCAGGTATGAACACCTGGGGGATGAGCCACAGAGGATTCCAGGGTGAAAGTCCCTGGGGGCCTGATGAAAGATTTCATCCAGGGACAAGGGCAGATCAAGAAATCCTGGAGAGAAAGCGAGCAGAGCAGTGTAAAAGACCCCCAAACACTGGGGATTCAGGAAATGAGATGGGGGCTGGAGACTTCCAATAGCTTGCGTACCTGTGTACCTGTGGGAATGGCCTGGTTAGGAAGGAAAGGTGAGTCTTTGGGAACAAGATATGTACTGGGTAGTGGGGGGTTATCTACCATGCCTGAGGAGAGGGTTGTGCAGGTAGGTCAAAGCAGCAGGCCAGGTGAAAGGTGTCTTAATCACTTTCATTTTCTCAGTGAAGCAGGAAGCAAATTCATTAGGTAAGAAAGACTAGGTGTTGAAGGCGTGAAAAGTTAAGAGCTAATCACCCTGGAGACAGAGGAACTTTGAGTAAGAGAACGCAGTCATCACTGCTGGTTTTCGCAGGCTTGAGCAACCTGAGCGCATCCAGGGAGAAAAGGGCTCCACTTATTCCCAACTGGGCACTTGTAGCTGGAAAGTGTGCAAGACGGAGACAGAGACAGAGTGTTCGTAAGATGGCTCATGGTCATGGTCAGGGAAGAAGGAGAGGGCAGAGGATGGGAGGAGAGACAGCAGCATGACAGGGCTGACATACTAAGGCCATGGTGGGCTGAAGCAAATTGGGGGGGACTGGTTTTACCCTACGGAAAGAACCAGGCTTACAGTGAATTGAGAAGAGACAGACCTGCCTATGATTCACACCCCACATAGGCTATGAGGTCATGAGACCAACTGAGGAGGTAGAACATCCTAGGGACATGACCGCCCCTAGGATTGGGACCCAGTAGGGGGTTCTCCATTAGTGTGAGTTCCAGAGAGCTCTTGATTGAAGCAGGGATGAGGGACAAGGCCACCTGCCTCCAAGCCCACACCCGTGGACAGAATGACGTGTACAGAGCTGACAAGATTGTGAAGTATGGGCAATCACGCAGGGTTCCCGAAGGCAGAGGGAAGGTCTAAGCAACACCAACTCCTCTACCACATTTTAATCTAGAGCCTGAAAACAGGCCATACTTCCTTTCTCAGGCTTTTCTGTGTGTGTGTGTGTGAAGGCCAGAGGACAACCATGGTGTTGTTTGAGGCAGGGTCTCTTGTTCACCACTGCATTCTCTGGGCTAAATGGCCTTGAGTTTCTGGGGGATTCTCCTGTCTTCACCTCTTGTCTCAGCACTGGGGCACTGACGGTGCTACCATACTGCATCTGGTTTTATGTGGGTTCTGGGGATCTGAACTCAGATCCTCACATATCTCCTTTATCCATCTCCCCAGCCCAGTTTTGTTTTGTTTTGTTTTTGTTGTTGTTGTTCTTTTTTTAATTTGTTGTCTGATGAAAAAGCTAGTGAGAGTGAGATGTGTGTGTTTACCCAAGATGGACATCAAGGACTAGTTACCAGGGCTGCACCCCAGGGTCTCTTGACTTGAGTGAATACAATGGCGCACAGACTAGAAGAAACGAAGGAGTGAATAGCCAAGGTACACTCTGAGCAAATGTGCTAAGGACTCACATCCCTACACAGATGCCAGATTTGGGGACAGACATTGTTAGCAACTCTTTCTCCGCGTGGAGTTGAACTATAGATACATCCCTGCTTCTTTACAGGGAAGAGTCCTCCTGCCACTTTCAACAAAAAGACAGAAGAAACCTTCCCAGACTTTCCAATGCCACAGGCTTTCTGTGGCTAGAGTCCCGTACCTCCCCTAAACAAAGACCAGCCCTGGGCTAAATCAGTACCAAGTGATAGGAGCTTAATCATGCCGGAGCAGGATTCCCAAACTACATCCCCAAGGACACTGGTGCACTCTAATGTGAACAAAACTGTCATCGTGTTTGAGAAACTCTGGGTTGGGCCTTAGGTCTTTGGGGTGCTATAAGGGGCTGCAAGGGAGGCTTCAGGCTAGGGGATTCAGTGCCCAGTCACCCGCCTGTGGAAGCCTTGGTTCCAGGAGCTCCTCTGGGCTGGAGAAGTGGCTTGTAGAGCACTTTGCTTCTGATGCCTGTCCCAGACTCCTACCTGGGGCTTGCTTTCTTCTTCCCAATCCTGGCCTTTTCCTACGCAAGGCCACACCACCGCACAGCCCCCTTACCACATTGTAGCCCCCTCAAGCCTTCTCTAGGCTCCCCACCGGTCTTGAGCACCTGAGTCCTGCCATGATGTTCCCAGACTCAAGGTCTCAGCTGGAATGGAAGCAGGTGTGCTCCCTAAAGCGCAAGTCCAGTCTGAGCATGTCTCGGGGGACCTGGGGACCCTGCACAGGAGAGAACCCAGAATCCTGGGGGAATGGGGCCTGGCCATGAAGACAGAGGCAGGAGCTAGGAGGGAGTCGCCAAGGCCCTCTGCTTACCCTGAATCATAGGCGACTTTGTGATAACAGAGGGGGGAGAGGGGACACTCAGCTTTCACCCCTCTGACCCTGATCACACTCAGCGGTGTGCCAGACAGGGACGGCTCTGCTGACCCTATTGTTTTGGCCATTTGTACTTCTCCTTGTGTGAAGCACTTATTATATTCCTGCCAGTTTCTCTATTGTTCAAGCTGCCTTCATGATCCATGGGACTCTCTGATATGCCACGGGGCTCAATCTTTGGTCCTGATATGTTGTAAAGGGCTGCAGTTCCCATCTAGCTAGTGAGTTCTAATAACACTTAGGGGCCTTTTGATTTAGTTTTAAGTTTTTAAGTGGTCAGAGCTATCAAGATGACACAAAGTGAAGGGCACATTCCGTTGCTAGATCCCCCCACTGGCTATGCAGGTGTGCTCACCTGGTGAAAATCCATGGCACTGAACACGGTGTGTATTCCTTTTTCTGTCTATACGTCATGTTTCAATAAAGTATTTCTTAAATCTGTCTTGTTTTCCTTGATGTCCTGAGTTTTATGCTTTGCTTTGGAAGCTGTCCACATCCTGTAACTGGGAAAGCATATCCTACATTTCCTTATTTAAAAAAATGTGTGTTTATGTATGTGCAGGTGTGTGCACTTCAGAGGACAATTTCAAGTGTCCTTCCTTGAGAATTCATCGTTTTGTTTTGAGACTGGGTCTCTCATTGGCCTGTGTCATGGTTTGATTCAGGTGTCCCCCACAAACAAATGAATGTGTTCTCAGTGATCAATCCTCACCTGATGGCAGTTTGGGAATTAGAACCTCGATAAAGCTGTATTGCTGGGGGCCAGCTTCCCCTTGCCAGTGTTTGGCACACCTTCCTGCCATTGTTTGCAGTGCTGTGGCAGAGGTGATGTCCACCCCTCTGTTCATGCCATCATTTTCCCTGCCAGGATGGAGTCTCCCCTTGAGTCCATAAGCCTAAGAAACCCATTCCTCCACAAGACGATTTTGCTTAGGTTCTTTCTGCACAGCAACTAGAAAGCTGACTGCAACAGCCTTGAACTTACCAAGTAAGCTGGTCAGTGATCCTCAGGAATCCCCCTATCTCCACCTTTCCAGATTACAAGTATGTACCACCATACCTGGTCTTTTTATGTGAGTACTTGGAATTGAACTCAGGTCTTTGGGAGGAAAGCACTTTACCAACTGAGCTATCTTCTCAGCCCCTAGATTTTCTTCTGCATATTTGATGGATTAAAAAAAACATTTAACTCTTAATTCTGAAATTTTTTAAAAAATATTTTATTTATTCATTTTAAAGCAGAGAGAGAGAGAGAGAGAGAGAGAGAGAGAGAGAGAGAGAGTGAGAGTGCACCAGGGCCACCACCTTGTGGGTCTGGCATATGTGGGTCCTGGGGAATTGAACCCAGGGCCTTAGGCACTGGAGGCAAGTGCCTTAACCACTGAGCCATCTCTCCAGCCCATTAACTCTGAAATTTTAATGCAAGGTTCTAACTTAATGTCACAGCTGTGGCCAAAGCAACTTAGCAAAATCTTTCTTTTTTTTTTCTCTTCTGTATGAGATCCTGCACATCAGCTTAACACTTACTCGGGTCCCTGGTAGTGTGGCTCTGACACAGTTTCCTGAAGGTCAGGTGATTGGAGTTTGTTCCTGGAGTGTCAATGCTGGGAGGAACTTGAAGGGGTGGGGCCTAGTGGGAGCCATGACTTTGTGAAGAGATCAATGCTAGCCTCAGAGTTGGCATTAGTTCCTCAAATGACAGAGTGTGCCTGGCCCCTCCCAGGTTTATGTCTTCTCTTGACATGGGATACTTTCTTCTCTTTCCTTCCCTCCTTCCTGCCATGTTGTGCTATCTACCACGAGTTCCTCACCAGAAACCAATGCCCCCACTATGGTTTTATTTGTGAGCTGAATAAACCTCTTTATAAAAATGCCAGCCTTGGGTATTTTGTTACCAAAAAAAGGGGGAGCCAAAACCCCTGGGAACCTTATAAAAGCAGAGTGTCAACCGTTATGATTTAATATTGCCTCTGGTAAAAATGACCTTAATTGGCAAATAGCCACTGGACAAGAAAGATCTGTAAGTGAATTATAACCTCTCAATGGGATGCCAGGCTTGGGACTTCCTTGGTTGTGGTGATTTTGATAAAGTAGCACATCCCTTGCATGAACCCTGGAGGTGATATGCATATAGGATCTCTATGAGGGATCCTGGCGCCTGTGGCACACAGGGCTGTGGGACAGGGGAAGAGCTGGTTGCTAGTCACCCGCATGAAATGCCACAAAGACCACACCCTCCTTGGATGAGGAACACCAGACTGGCCCTGCTGGCACACCTCAGCTTCTGGCTGATTCTTTTCTGAGTCTATGTACCAAGTATGGGCTGGTCTCAGTATTCAGGTAAATAAAATAAGAATCCTGTCAGGCATCAAGGCGGTCAGTGACATCAACATCATTTACCAAAAGTCTATCTCTTCCCCAGCCAATGTAAATAGCCACCATATTAAAAAATATTTTATTTATTTATTTATGAGAGAGAGAGAGAGAGAGAGGGAGAGAGAGAGAGAGAGGGAGGGAGGGAGGATGGGCACATCAGGGCCTCGAGCCACTGCAAACAAACTCCAGACACATGTGCCACCTTGTTCATCTGGCTTTATATGGGCACTGGGGAATCAAACTCAGGTCTCTCAGGTCTTTCTGCTTTGCAGGCAAACACCTTAACTGCAAAGCCATCTCTCCAGCCACCTCGCCACCTCTTAAGTGAACTAAATTTTCCATTCACACAGATCTATTCTGAGGCTTTTTTTTTTTTTCCTACTGACTTGTGCTTGTGCTGACAGCCCAGATCACTGTTGGGGCTTCATAAAGCATTTTGCTATCTGATAGACTTGAGTAACCCTCGTTGAGTTTTTCCATCACACAACAGTATATACACAGTTTCTTCTTACACCAGGCAGTGCTGAGAATATAGTACTGAGCAGACATATCATGTCTTGGGCTAGGACTGTCATAACAAAGTCCCACCAACAAGGGACAAAGTGAAAACAATGGGAATTTTCTAGAGACAGACAGTACAAGCAGTGGAGAGAGCCAACTTCCCTTGCCTTTTATAGCTTCTGGTGGCCTCAGGTACGCTTTGGCTTTGTGGAAGCATCATGCTAACCCCTGCCTCGGCCAGCTCTGCCTTTTCTGTGTGTCTCTTTACACAGCATTGCTCTCTCTCTCTCTCTCTCTCTCTCTCTCTCTCTCTCTCTCTCTCTCTCTCTTTCTCTCGTGTGTGTGTGTGTGTGTGTGTGTGTGTGTGTGTTTCTTCTTACAGAGATACCAGAGATACCAGCCACACTGGCTGAATGTCCAAGCATACTCTGGTGTGACCTTAATTTACTTCTTAATCACCTTTGCAAAAAACCCCTACTTCCAAGATCACATTTATTAGGCACCAGAGATTGGGACATTAACATATCTTTTGTGGGGACATAATTCCATCAATGAGATTATATTGTCGTGGTGTCCAAGAGAAGACACACACACACACACACACACACACACACACACACACACACAGATACATGAGGTGACCTCTACGATCTGTGCTATAAAGAAAAGAAAGTGGGTGGTGGACCCAAAAGTTGATAAATGAAGACCATGACTCCTCCCAGCTACCATGGGGAGGACACCCGACATTCTACTCTGACCTCTGCACATGTAACACAGGTGTGCTCTTCTGCACACATGCATGCATATACTATAGTACACCACACACACACACACACACACACACACACACACACAGAGAGAGAGAGAGAGAGAGAGAGAGAGAGAGAGAGAGAGAGAGAGAGAGAGAGAGAGAGAAATGGAATCCCAGTTTAGGAAAGGCAATAGAGGTTGCAATTCATTGGTTTTCAGATGAAGATTCTGAGAGCGCAGTGATTAGCTTCCCCATGGGAAAGAACAGTATAAGAAGCCTGGGCTACAATTCAGGACTCCTGGTGCCAGTGTTACACCCCTGCCACTCCAAGTGCGCTCCATGGGCCAGAATCACATGGGGGCTCGTGAGAAATGCAGACTCTCAACTCTTCCCACTCCCAAACAACTGAGGCAGAATCTTCATTTTAACAGGCACCCCAGGAAATGTGGGTGGATGGTCAAAGTTTGGAAGCACTGCTGTCCCAGGCTTGCTGACTCACGGGAAGGAAAAGAGGGCCTGTGGCGACTCCGGAGGCTGTTTGTCTTTCACCTGGTCACTGCTGTCACAGAAGTCATCACTTTCTCTAGTAAATATGCACAGAGCTCCAGAGGAGGAAGCTCAGCAGGCAGTCTCTCTTGTAAGATACCCTTAGCTCTGATTTGCTTCTGACTAACTAGCTACATGCTTCCTCTCAAGAAGAAAGGTGCTGTTAACCTACAGCTGACCTGAAGGTTGTGGCTAAAAAAGCAAACGGGGTCCCCATATGTTCTTGTCCCAGGATGCCTCACAAAGGTTAATTTTACTATACACAGTGGTTACCCTTGTTTTCTGCCATCAACTGTTGATGGGCAGAAAAGAAAATATGTCTGGAGGGGAGAAAACAGGGGTCTGGAGGCACTAACAACTGGAACATTAGGGGTCAGAACAAACGTAAGGAAAGGAGGAAATTTGATTTTTCTGAGTAAAGATGCCTTGCCAATTCACATCCTCAGTACACCGTCACCCCCTTGTCTCTGCACTCTGCACAAAGGCAGCCCTTGATGGCAGGGAGGCTAACTGCCCTGGATTCTGGGCTCATTGTCCATCTAGTCATTGTTCTAATCTTGACACGAGAGTGGACCATCCCTGGCCTGTGCTGGACCTGAGCATTAGCTCGGAACAGTCTGCCATGGTCATCCACCCCTAAAGCCCACGGCAGCACTGAAGTAGTGGCACCAAAGTCCTGTTTGTGGTGCCCACACTCTGCCTCGGAGGCTGGGATGCCCTGAGCCTCCTGCAGACCTGCCAGGAGCAGCAGGGAAAGGGATGGGCCCTATTCTCAGGACATGAATGGTTTCATTGAAAACAGATGTGCTCTGAGAACAGAGAATTGGTTCTTGCTGGCACACTGTGCACAGGGTTCAGGAGCACAGGAGGGATGGCCATCAGTGTCCGGGGGGGGGGGGGAGGAGGCAAGGTAGAATGTGCACAGAGCCAGGGAGAGAAGGGCCAACTCCCTAACCTGGCAGATGCCTCACCAGAGACCCAGTTCCACGCACACACACACAAAAACTGCCTTCAGATTAAACTTGGACTTCCACGTTCATCCTTTGGAATGTGCTTCTGCAGCCTGAGTTGTCTGGATCACCAGACACGAGCTTCCTAGCCTCTGAGGCTATATGCCCAAATAACCCTGCTCTGAAGCATTTTCTGAACCAAGAAACTTTAGGAGTAAATAGTACCCTGCCAGCCACATAAGTCACAAGTGCTGATGACTGCAACACACAGGACCAGTTATGTGCACCCAGAGTTCCTCCATGGACCCTCGACAAAGGGGCCAGTGCCTGCCCAGCACCATCTCAGTGTACAGCTCTGAGCCCCCAGACCCCAGGACAAGCCAATCGGGGCGGGTGGATCTGCTCTAATATAAGCCAACACCTCGCTGAGGAACTTTTGACTCAAATCCTGGAGCTCTTGGGATGGTCCCAACCCCACATGCCATCTGTGATAGAATGCTCTCGGGCTCAGTGTTACTTCATTGGGGAAGCTAGCTGGTTACTCAACCCCCTGGATCTGCATCAGGCTACCCCACATGCAGGACATCCACAGGAAAGAACACAACAGCTCAGGCTCAGCCCTGTCTGTGTCCAAGTAACACAGGTTTGAAGCACACACATCCCTGTAAGTACCAGGTTTGCCCTTGGTAATGCTACAGCTTTGCTCAGAAAGTGGGTGACTGGCTCCCAAGCAGAAGCCTCCTCTTTGAAAAAGTGTGTCAGGTGAAATCGCTCTAATCAGAGGTGTGCTGGCAGATAGCTCACCAGCAAACCTCAGATGAGCACCAAGACAACGGGACACAGTGAGTCTTTCTTCAAACACATATTTGTTTGTTTATCTGCCAAGAATGACATTTCACTGAATACAATGTCCTTTGGGGCCTTGAGGCCCGATTCAAATCATGGCTCTGACACTAGCTAGAGGTGAAACATTAGGCAAGTTCTTTTTTTTTTTTAATATTTTATTTATTCATTTTCAAGAGAGAGAGAGAGAGAGAGAGAGAGAGAGAGAGAGAGAGAGAGAGAGAGAGAGAGAATGCACCAGGGCCACCACCTTGTGGTTCTGGCATATGTGGGTCCTGGGAATTGAACCCGGGGCCTTAGGCACTGGAGGCAAGTGCCTTAACCGCCGAGCCATCTCTCCAGCCCAGCAAGTTCTTTTTTTAAAAATTATTTATTTATTGTGGGGGATGGGGAAAGAATGGGCACGTGAGGGCCTTTTGCTCCTGCAGTCTAACTCCAGAAGCATGGGCCACTTTGTGCATCTGACTTTCCATGGGTACTGGGGAATTGAACACAGACTGTCAGGCTTTGCAAGCAAGTACACCTTTAACTGCTGAGCCATCTCCCCAGCAGCCTAGGCAAGTTCTTATGCCTCTCTGTGACTCTGCTTCTCTAAGTGTAAAATAGCACCTAGATCATGATTAAGTATATTAATATATGTAAACCACGGAGAATGGTATCTGGTATCTTGTAATACACTGCTAGTTATTATGAAGTCAAACCAAAGTTTATTTAACTAGTAAAAAGCTCTATCAAAAAAAAAAAAAAAAAAAAAAAAAACCTCCAGCTTGCAACAAACCTCCTCCAAGAAAAATGGACTTGTGGTCTGTGACTATTTGTCAGGCAGAATCTGGGTGAAAGCTGTTCATACTTTGTCTACATTTTCCTAAAGAAAGATGACTCACATTTACATGAACAGCAGGGAAAGTCCCTCCCAGTGAGGTCTGTTTGGAGTAACCCAGTCTGCCCTGTAACAGCTTGTGTTTTACAGAAGGGCAGGCAGTTCTGAGGCTTGGACAGACTCAGATGCTTGGCTAGCCTGATTCGATTTTTACCTCATGGTGGGCTAGTCACCATGCCACCCAGCCCTTCCAGAAATGCTTAGGGGACCCCAAACTAATGCCCCAAGACTGAGCCTGGATCAGTTTATCCAAGGCTTGAAGGATAATTTAAGTGAGGGAAAAAACAGTCCCCATCCTTATTTGGCAAGGCCACAGAAATGGATCAGATGAAAAAAAAAATAATGGGGAACTGGAGCACCCAAGGAATGTTCCAGAAGTAGGATACCACCCACAGGTTACTGTGGTGCCCAGAGCAGATCAATGTGCAAGTCTGCAGGGCCTGAGTCTCAGTACTATAAACCTCTACATCCCCAAAGCTCTTCTTTCACTCCACTAGAGAACTTAAATAATAAAACACATTCTGTCCTTCTACCTGGAGAGTCACACTCCCATGACTACCTGGAAGGCTAGGCGGTGACTGTAGCCAGCAGTGAGGGTCACCCCTGCCCAACACCTTGATTATAGACAGGGGATGCCCAGCTAATCCGGTTCAGTTCCACCTTATCCCACCTTATCCGAGGGATCTAGGGTGGACACCCCCACTGCCCAACCAGGCAGGAGCTCTGTGAGGTGGCCTATCTGTTCCTGTATACAGAGCCACAGGAAGCAGGCTGGTCCATTTGCATAGCAAACTAGAGAGTTCTGGGTAGCAGGACTGTCATTCAGAAGAGTAAACACAAAAGTCAAGGGAAATGTCCTCTTGGCTTTCTCTTGCCCAGGACTAGAGCTAGTGTTGCTGATGGGCTCTCCTTCTGAGCCCACCAATAGGTGTTGAGTTCTGTGGAGAACACCCAGCTGTGCTTTAATCCCAAGTGGTCTGTGTTTGAAAAATGCATGGAGCCAGAATCTATCCACACTACCATTTCTGCTGTTGAAATCGGCCCAGTGAGACTGAAGATATGGCTCAATGATTAGAAGATGCTTATTTGCAAAGCCTGCTGATCATCGAATCCCTAGTATTCATGTAAAGCCAGATGCACAAAGTGGTGCATGTGTCTAGAGCTCGTTTGCAGTGGCAAGGGGCCCTGGCATGCCCATACTCACTCTCTCTCGCTCTAATAAATAAGTAAAAATATTTTTTAAAACATGCCAAGTAAATTGTGAACCTACATAGTGCAGTGACTGCAGTTAATAATGTACTAAATATTTCAAAAGTGCCCAGAGAGTAAATTTAAATTTTTAACACAAAAAAATGGTATTTGAGGTAATTAGTCAGTTGGCTTAATTCAATCATTCCACATTGTATATACACATCATAATATCACTTTGTTCCTAAAAATATGTATAATCATTTTTCAGTTTACAGTAAAATAAAAAATTAAATGTACATACATAAAAGCAAGGGAAGAAAAAAGCTAATAAAAAATTAAAATTAAATTTCTACTTGAGCTGGGCATGGTGGCAAATATCTTCAATCCCAGCACTCAGGAGGCAGAGGTAGGAGGAGGATCCCTGGGGGTTCGAGACTAGCCTGCACAGTGAATTCCAGGTCAGCCTGGGCTAGAGCAAGATCCTACCTCAAAAAAACTATATATATATACATATTTCATATATATATACATATTTCATAAAATATACAGGGAGATACCTATCAGCACTAGAGACAAGTGCATGAGGAGGTTGAGTTTTCTTTCAGCTTCTGTGTATGTCTGGAGATGTCCACACTAAAGGTTCAGAACAGAACTGGGGAGAAGGCTAAGCAGTAAAAGGCTGGAAACTGGAGTTCAATTCCCCATGGCTCATGTAAAGAGCTGGACGCAAAGTGTTAAACACATCTGTGATCCCAATGTGCCCACATAGTTGTGAGCCCGAGCCAGGACAATCTGGTAGCTGTTCTCGGGCCAGTACACTGGTACACACACAGTGGCAAAACAAGACTCTGTCTCTCAAGAAGGTGGAAGGAGAGGCCAAACATCCCGAGGATGTCCTCTGACCACACATGTGCCTTGGCACACCAACACCCACACATATAAAAATGAAATGAAGGTTTAGAACAAAATTTTTGAGCCACATGGTCAAAATGAAAGCCTAGAGAAAACTGAAATCATGATCTTGCAGAAATGACAGGGGAAGGACACAATTAGTTTCACCTCTTTGCAAACATGATCACAAGAAAGCCTATAGTTAGGAAAGCAACCACACACAAGTTATGAAGGCCAACCAGCTGCATGACCCTGGGTCAAGGCTCAGGTTCTTGGTTCTACCTGTTTCCACCTGTCTTCCGGAATGGTCACCTGTTGGGTTTTCTATGATACCAAGCAGGTCAAACATCAAGCCAGTGACCACATAAATCTGGCCCAAAAAGCCTGAGAAACTGACCAAGGGAATACTTCCGATGGGACCTAGCTGGGCTCTGGCCACTTCACCAACAAACCAAGCATGACTGTGTTCTCTATACAAACACATCCACGGGGACTACCAGGAAGCCAGCTGCGTACATACAACCTTTTCCCTCCCAACCCCCCAAGATTGAGGGGTATTCACTAATTAATTCTCAAAGGTCTCCTTCACCTCCCTCTCTGACACAAGCTTGGGGGAGGAGGAAGAAGGGTTTCCCTTGCACAACCTCATGTATGCACAATGGGCTGTTTGGAGAACCATGAACTTTGACGCATTGGCCCACACTCAGAAGGCAGATGAAATCATTGAGGATTGGCCCATTTCCCTTCATGTGTCCACCTCATGTCTAAAAGAGACAGAGATGGCTGGGCCCACAAGGTGGCACACACCTTTAATCCCAGCACTAGGGAGGCAGAGGTAGGAGGATTGCTGTGAGTTCGAGACCAGCCTGAGACTACATAGTGAGTTCCAGGTGAGCCTGGGCTAGAGAAACCCCACCTTGAAAACAAAACAAAAAAAACCAAAAAAAAAAAAAAAAAAACAGAGAGAGATAGACAGAGAGTGCAAGAGGGGCACACACTCGCCGTGGTCCTGGCATGCAGGGGCAGAGCATGGCTGCCAGGCTGGACTGCAGCAAGGCTCTGGCTTCTCACCTGCTCCAACCACCCATGCACGTTACCATGAAGACTCCCTGAAAACCTTTTGAACTGGAGCCTGTACCTGTGAATCCTCTGCCTCGGGATGACCCACTCCCCTTAATCCACTAAAGGATTCTCAACTAAATTTTTTTTAAAGCAGGACTCTAATTATTCGTTCAATAATCCTCCTGCTAGCAGGCAAGAAGACACAAGAAGAGGACAGGTTAGAACAGGTGAGGGCAGGACTGGAGAGCTGGCCTGGAGGTTCAGAGCACTTCCTGTAGAAGCTGAGAGATAGGTGGAACTCCATCCCCAGGACCCGCAGAAAGAGCTGGGTATGGCCATGGATGCCTGTGATCCCAGTGCCATGGGGAACAGACACCAGAGAACTGCCAGGGCTGGCAGAAAAAGGCAAGCTCTGGGATCTGTAAGAGACTCCAGCTCTCTGAAGAAAGAACAGACAGACGGATGGAATGCAACAACCTACATTCTTCCATCCACTGTAGGCAAGTGCACCTCACTGCTGCACGCATATACCACAATACACACACACACACACACACACACACACACACACACACACACACACACACACACACACATGAACAGGTTAGGGCAGGTTAGAACAGAGAGTCCAACATCAGTAATCACGAATGGTCCCTAAACTTACCACCCAACCCAATACTCCATCTCCCCTTATTTCCTAAACACGCTGAGGAAGGGGTGACTCCTTCAATGAGAGGCACTCTTTAACCTGGCATCCTTGGCAGTGAAATGTGCTAGGAGGGTGCTGGTGATCAGCATGGGAAAGGATATGCTGTTGACCCACTCACCTAAATTGTCCATCGTACCCAGTAAATTCAGTAGTGCTCAGTATGCATCTGCAGAAGAGCAGAATTTAGAACCACATGGGGGGATGGGGGCAGCCCACCCCACTCCATTGTCAGGTTCCTAGCCTCCCTATCTCTAGACTCACTGGGGACACCCAGTAAGAAAACCTCAGCCAAAGAAACAAGTAGCTGCCTCGTCACTTGACATCCTCCAGGAAGGAGTGAATGTTAATTCAGTATCAGAAGGCCAAAAGTGTACCATTGTCCTCTCCCTCTTCCAGTACACACCCCAGTAGAGTGCAACTTTCTTGGGAAAAAGGAAAGCCTTCAATCTTGTCAAGGAAAACAAAGTAACACAGCTAGCTGGTCCTGGAAACACAGACGGAGATCCCAACAAGTGATACAGTTAGGATGTCTTATAAAGCTTTAACAGTGATGCTTTAGAAGTTTGAAACAGGAAATGGAGAGATGGCTAAGTGGTTTAGGCACCTGCCTGCAAAGCTAAATGACTCTGGTTCGATTCCCTAGTACCCACATAAAGCCAGATGCACAGTGGTGGATGTATTTGGAGTTCATTTGTGGCAGCTAAAGACTCTGGTGTTCTCTCTCTCTCTCTCTCTCTCTCTCTCTCTCTCTCTCTCTCTCTCTCTCTCTCTCTCCTCTGCCTCTCTCTCTCTGCCTGCAAATAAATAAAAATATTCAAAAAAGTTTGAAGCAGTAACTTTTTAGTAATAAAAGGCTCTTCTAACCCTAGATATCAAATACTACAGTTTCTTTTTTAAAAAAGTTTCATTTAACTAAGAAAAACAGACCAAATTTAACTGAAAAGCAAAGGTTAGGTGAAGGCACAAATGTGGACTGCATGTGAGTTGAGAACATGCCAGGTCCTTTCACTACCTCTGCTGCAAAATCTGTGACATCACCAGTGAGATGTAAATGCATCTCAGTCCAAACTCAATGGCCTGGGATGACACATATCATGTTACTTTCATTAATCATTTCTTCAAGCCCCCTCTTTTGCACTGCTCCAACTGGCTTCAAAGGAGCTCTTGCACATGTATGAACTTTGCTTAGCACTGCGGCAGTTCAACCAAAGGATATTTTAGTCTCTTTGATCCAACAGTAGTTTCAAACCATGAAATTAATCTCTCACTTCTGATAAATGTGGTATGAAGTAGACATCTAAAATGGAATGGAAAATTTTGTGGTTTTTCTCTCAAGGCTTTAACAGTGACCAAACTTGGACTTCTCAAGATAGAACCTAAATAGGAATGATGTGATAATAATTAGTCCATGATTCTCAACACTTGACACTGGGAATACTGGAGACATTATCTGAGAACTCGAGTGACTGAACACAAGCCAGCTATTTTGTTGCTGTTTTCTTTATTTATGTTTGTTTTGAGGTCTGGCTATATTGTCTCCACTGGTCTGGTCTGAGAACTCAGGCTTAAGAGATCCTCTCACCTCTCACACTTCCTGGGACCTGGGGAGTGTGCCACCACACCTAGGTAATTCAACTATACGTATGTTGTTAATGGCATGGCACAGAAGTGAAAACAGATGTTCCTTCTAAGAAAGACATAAATCTACACACGTACATATCATCACCTGAGTCAATGCATACGAATGCAAAAATCAGGGCCATGGAAGGCTTTTCACAAGTGAATGGCTACTGTATTTGGGACCACCTAAAGTATAAGCACTCCTGCTCTGTACTTGGTTTTAGCTAAGAAGACGGACAGCTGGACACCATTGCTATAAACCGCTTCTCTGGAGTTCACCATCGAACACCTAGCAATCCTACCTGGTTCCTCAGTTTGGGTGCTACCTAGGCCTTCCTCATAAATGCAATAACTTCCTCATAAATGCAATAAAAAATGCATAAGCGCAAAACTAGGAATCAGGAAGCTCAGAAGTCATGCATTGGATGATATTGCCAAATACCCACACGGGTAGACTGTGTCTCACTGGGCAAGCAAATAAATGTCTTAGACTCTTTAGGCCTCTTAATTAATCTGTGCTATGGAGTTACTATTTTTTAAATATTTTATTTATTCATTTTCAAGCAGAGAGAGAGAGAGAGAGAGAGAGAGAGAGAGAGAGAGAGAGAGAGAGAAAGCACGAGAGCACCAGGGCCACCACCTTGTGGGTCTGGCTTATGTGGGTCTTGGGGAATTGAACCGGGGGCCTTAGGCACTGAAGGCAAGTGCCTTAACCGCTGAGCCATCTCTCCAGCCCTGGGGTTACTATTATAATAAGGCTTTCATAAAATTGTGAAGTGAAAATGGGAGTGTCCCTGACGTCCTCAGGACGGTGCTAGCCAGCCTCAAGGCTTCTGAAGTCTGTAGGTGAACTACACTGCCTTAACACCCAGCATCAAGGCAAATCTCATCAGAGAGCTTTGCTTCCAAGTTCTGACTCTCACAGGACTTCCCACCAAGTATTTGCACAAAACCAAGGGGAAAAGCCAGCGTCATCAACGTTTCTCTGAGTCTGCAGTGCTGGGCTTGGGTACAGTCCCCTTCCAAGACTGGAACCAACCAACACGAACCAAAGGGCCATCAGTGGAGTCACCAACAGGTGCGCAAGGGGCGCGCCCCAGGCACACAGTCATCCTCCTTCGTAGAGCGTCTTGGGTGTCAAAAATGGGGTCCAACTGGGCTGGTTCTCCAAGAACAGACAGACAGACAGGCTACTCCAGGAGTGACTCACCACCTCTCCCAGCCAAGAGCGCCACTTACTCCAACAAAGCCACCCCCTGCGCGCCACCCACGGTGGGTCCTCTGTGCCACCATCCATCCAGGACTGGCCCGGGGCAGACGCCCCCCACCCCTCTCTCCCTTCTCCCCGGCCGCGGTCGAGGCCCACGCGGGACGACGGGGGCGCGACCCTCACTCACCCAGCGTGGCCACCGCGCCGGCCTCGAAGAGCAGACAGTCCCCGCGGCCGCGCGCCTCCAGCAGCACGCTGGCCGGGCCCGACGCCTCCAGCCGCGCGAGCAGCCGCAGCCCTTTGCTCAGGGCCATGGGTGTCCGCGCGCGGGACGGACGCACGGACGCACGGACGGACGCCCACGGCCACGGCTCCTCACTCCCGGCTCGGGGCAGGAGTTTCGCTTTGCGCCGACCGACGCTCCCGCCCCGCCGGGGCTCCTCCCCGACGAGACGCCCGGCCCCGCCGCGCTGCCCCGGGCAGGTGAGGACGCGCCGCCGCCCCGGTGCCGGAGCCCGGGCTCTGCGCTCCCCCCAGCGGAGAGGAAGCGCGGGTGCGCCCTGCGCCCTGCGCCCCGGGGCCCCAGCGCCGCTGGACCGTCCTCCCTCCGGGCGGTGGGCGGCGTCCAGGGAGGGAGATTCCACGCATTCCTCTCCGCGGAGGAGGCTGAGCGGGCCGGGAACCTGACTGGACGCCCTTATAAGGACAGCCGGAGGGAGGCCGAAGGCCCCGAGGGGGCTGGAACGCTCCTCGCTCCGGAGGTCTGCTTCTGCGCCCAGACCCGAGCCTCAGTTTCCCTGGCTGGAAAGCAGAGGCAATAACCAGCCTCCTAATGGGGTGATGACCGGGAGGAGTGACCACGTGGACAGGGTGCCTGACAAGCACTGTGGTCAGCTGTTCGCACCGCACCGTGTTGGAGAGCAGCAGCGGTGGGTTGTCTCCGGCAGAGAAGATACCACGAACCCGCACTGTGGCACACATTTACCATAAGACGTTGACTTCTCTGAGTTCTACCTGCCTCACCTGTCAGATGGTGGCAGGTTGCATGTGCTTGCTGTGTGTGTGCCCTCTAGCCAGGCATCCAGATGCAGGGACCGTCTTTGCTTTGGGACCCAGGTCTGGCAGGACTGGTCTTCCGGAGAGAAGCTAGACTGACTCGGAATCACCCTTGTGTGACTTCAGAGATTTGGTTTCCATATCTTGCAGTGGGCTAGTGCATCAGTGTTTCCATCACATCCCCCACGTAACAGGGCTCCCCCCTGACGCTCCATGCTGTTGTGGTGAGAATACAGTGGACCACACGCTGTCTGTTGGGCTTGTTCCAGGAAAGGCAGAACGCCAGGGCTGATGGTATGTCCTCACAGACACTCAGCAATGACCAGACTTTAGATCCTGGGGGAGAAACCCCAGGGTAGTGTAAACATGAACCCAGGAGGAGGTTCTGATCACCCTGAGTCCAGCTTCAAACATGACAAGGGTGGAAACTCATGATGGGGGATGGCTGACCCTTCATGAAAATACTGTGTCTATTAAATTAAGCAAAATTATCTTTGGTCCACTTTTGCTTTACTTTGTGTTGTGTTGTGTGTGTGTAGTGTATGCACATGCGTGTGCAAATGCATGTGCCTGAGGAGACCAGAGGAGGACATTGGTATCCTCACCTGCTTCTCATCTGCGTTGTTTCTCTGAGATGGAGACTCACATCTTTACAGTCAGCTTAAGGCAAGACAGCTCACTTCTCTGCTATCCCATGACTGATCTGAGCAAGGGAAGGCCACAGACAACCATCTGTGAGCCCGAAAGTGGACCCTCCCTCACCCGGAAGCAAATCACCAGCTTCTGGATGGTGGATTTCCCAGCCTCCAGTGCTGCGAGTCGTAAATGTCTGCTGTTTAAAGTCCCAGCCTCTGGTTCCCTGCCATGGTAGGAGAGCTTCTGAACAAGTAGGAGGAGTATTTGGTGCCTGATTGTACTTGAGGCATTAAAGTCCCAACCTTTTTCACAACTTGCCTCAGACCCATGAGAAGCAGGGAAGAAGCTGCTTTTCCAGAGATAGAGGAGGTTGGCATTGATTTTGCAGTTTTGGGGCAGGACGGAAATGGCTGGGAACAGGGCCGGCATGAACACAGCAGTTCTCTGCAGGTGATTAAGTCAAGAATAAGTCATTAGGGTGAATCCTAATCCAACATGGCAGTGTCTTTATGAGGAGAATTTTTTTTTTCAATCTCCAGCCCTGCAAAACCAAAGAAGAGGAAGAAGAGCCCAGGACACATAGACATATGCGCAGAGAGAGCACATCATATGAAGACACATGGAGAGAACAGCCACCATAAAGACAAGGAGAACCGGCTGAGTTTCTCCAGAAGCCAGGAAGGCTCTTTGGATAAAAGAAGTGTGAGTTAAGGAGCTAAAGAAACTGAGCGAATGAGCCACATGGACACCTCAGGGAACAACCAGGGCAGAAGTC
Source organism: Zapus hudsonius (assembly GCA_004024765.1). Classification (NCBI taxonomy): domain Eukaryota; kingdom Metazoa; phylum Chordata; class Mammalia; order Rodentia; family Dipodidae; genus Zapus; species Zapus hudsonius. The sequence goes on from PVHP010006092.1 coordinate 56,968, forward strand.
GGAGGAGGGAGGGGCTTGGTGTCTTCTAGGAAAGGCAGAGAGCAAGGCGAGGAACCTGAGAGGAGGCCAGGGGATGAAAGGGGCCATGCTGTGGGCTGCTGGGATGAGGCAGAAGAGGGACATGCTCAGAAGGTCTGTTACTCACTCCGTAATCCAGGGCTTGTGCCTCAATCTCATAGCAATCCTCCTGCCTCAGCCTCCTGAGCTCTCAGATTCCAGGCACACACCACCATGCCTGACTCTCAACTTCACAACTTGAAAAGTTATTGTATGTAGACAAGAACAGGTTGCAAACTGAGAGAGGAGAGCCAGGGAAGTCGGAGGACAGCCAGCAGCATCCTGCATCCAAGGGAAGCAAGGACTTCAAGCCAGAGTCACCCAGGGCCGAGGCTGGGATGGGCCATGAAGGTCAAGGACTGGGAACTGCCCTTTGGATTTCGTTGTGTGGAGGCCATGGCTTTGTGGGAGCTGTAGAGAGGGAGGGTGGGGATAAGAAGCCTGTTTCTTAACGAGCACCTAGTTATCAACATCCGTTTGTCAAAAGCACCCAGTCAGCTTGGACTGGATGAATTGGAGCCACTCCTCCTTCGCTCTCCCAAGGACATTCTCTCAGGTGTCTGGAAGCAGGCTTCATGCTGCCCTTTGTGGCTCACTCATTACCTTTGTTTTTCTTGGCTTTTGGTTTTCCTGCTTCAGAAATGCTGTGACACGTGAAACATGATTTCTAAGGATCTGACTCATATGGGGAAGAATGATGGCCATGAGATATTCACCAGTGGTTTCAATTTCACTAACTTCATATCTTCCTTGAAAAGACTTCATTAGATGTACAATTAGTTAGAATTTAATTTTCACAGCCGGGCATGGTGGCGCGTGCCTTTAATCCCAGCACTCGGGAGGCAGAGGTAGGAGGATCGCCGTGAGTTCGAGGCCAGCCTGAGACTACAGAGTGAATTCTAGGTCAGCCTGGGCTAGAGCAAGATCCTACCTCGAAAAAACAAACAAACAAAAAAAGAATTTTCACACCTTAGAGTTTTCATTCAAATAAATCTATAGAGTAGAAAATACCCTTTATTTGTGTGTGGGGGGAGGGGTGCCTCCTTTTTCTAGTTTCTTCTATCCTGGGATCCACCATTTTTCCATGAGGCTTTGCTTCTTGATGGGAAAGAGAATTTTGGGTCAGGCACTCTGACACTGGATAATTTTAACCTTCCTCCCTCAGAATGGAGCTGTTTATCAACCCCAAGATGGTTTCATAGTTACAGTCATTTTCTCTAAGACCCAGATGGCAACCTTCTCTTTCTTACTTCCTTCTACCCCTTCCTCTAAGCAGGCTGCCATCTCCTACTTTTCAGAGAAACAGACTCCACCTCAAAGAACTTTTTTACCTTCCCATCCTGAACTCTGACATCATTCCTGTACTGGCCCCTTGTTTTCTTCCGAAGTCCCTTCCTTCTCTGTCCATCTGTGTCTCCCAAGGACTCTGTTCTCTCTTTAGGCCATGCTGCCCTTGGCCTCCATCTCTCCTCTTTCTTGCTCATTCCTAGCCTTCAACCCTAGACCCTTCTTTTTTTTATTTATTTGCAAGCAGAGAAAGAGAAAGAAAGAGAGAACGGGCATGCCAAGGCCTCTAGCCACTGCAAGCAAACTCCAGATGCATGCACCCAGGGTAGTGGGGAATAGAAATCAGGTCGTTAAGGTTTTTTTTTTTTTTTTTTTTTTTTTTTTGGTGTTTTGAGGTCGGGTCTCACTCTAGCCCAGGCTGACCTGGAATTCACTATGTAGTCTCAGGGTGGCCTTGAACTCATGGTGATCCTCCTACCTCTGCCTCCTGAGTGCTGGGATTAAAGGCGTGCGCCACCACGCCCGGCTAGTTTTGCAGGCAAGTGCCTTAACCGCTGGGCCATCTCTCCAGTCCCCAGCCCCCTCATTGCTATGGCTCTTTTTAGAGATCATGGGCATCTGATGAAGGCAGGATGCAGAAACTTAAATCCCAGGACTGTTAAAGAGATTGGAAACCAAGCTGTCCTGGGCATTGGCTTATAATCCTAAAGCAAACATAGGTCACTCTACATGGCAGTTTTCCTCTTTGTCACTTTAACCACTCTGTCCCACGGACTCTGGGAGTAACTGGTCGGCTCTGTTTCTGATCTTTTCTGCATAGAACACACACAAGTCAGGAGAGACAGAGAGATGGGGGGATGCAGGCAGAAGGCGCTGGGTAAGGAATACTCTTCCCAGGAGGTTTGTCTGGCTCCGCCGTCTCCCTGCTGGTCTTCCCCCACGCTTCCTTCCCTGCTGTTTCATGGATGCCACCCTGGCTTGGTCCTGGAAGGACCGCAGGGTAACACTGTGTCCAGTGCATCAAATCCTACAGGAGTTAGATGCAAGGTTTCTGCAGCCAGGCATGCTAGCTTGGGACCTGGAGCTCCCGTTCGAGGTGACTTAGCTACCTCAGCAATTTGCTTAACCGATTCCTCCTCATCTTCTGGGTGGAGATGTGCGAATGCGATACACTGCTGTTTCTCAGAGCTCAGGATGGAGACTGGCGTGTAGAAGGCACTGCGTGAGCCACTGCTGTGTCCTGCTGGCTCCATGTGTAGAGACCCCAGCTGGACCTGCCAGAACCTGGGGTTCAGAAAGAGTGGGCCATGAACACCTGCTCTGGAGTGGGAAGCTGAGATTCTTAGCATTGGGTAAGCCACAGCTTGGTTCCTAACACCTGGGCCTCTTCATTCCCAAGGTCAGAATCCAAACGCAAATACATGACAGACTGATACTGACGACTGTAGTCATCGAGGAGGAGGAGGAGGAGGTTAGGTCTGTGCTCTCCATCCACGGCAGCTTAAAGGCCAAGGAATGATGAGGGCTCATCTATCAAATGAACCATCAGTTACCAGACAGGAGGAAACAAGCTGGTACCTTCTTGGTTTCCTGGTGTCTGTCACCACAGACAGCTGAGTCTTCGTAGAGTCTGTCACATTAGTGTTGGGCAGAGGCACATAGTATGGATGTAAGTGGGGCTGATGTCACTTGGCTCAGATGCCTGGAAAGCTTGTCTGGGCCCGCAGGCTGGGTGGAACAGGTGATGGGGAGCAGCTGATAGGAACAGCTGGTTTGGAAGTTCGTTTGGTATTCCTTTTTGTCAAAATGGCTAGGGAGATGGTTCAGTGGTTAAAGGTACTTGTTTTCAACCAAGCAGGGCTCAATTTTCAAGCTATCCACATAAGCTGGATATAAAAAGAGGCACAAGTGTCTAGCCCCCTTTGCAGAAGCAAGAGTCCCTGGAGTGCACACACACACACACACACACACACACACACACACACACACACAGAGGACACAGAATGAGGAAGTAAGTATGGCTACACGGGCCTCTTGCTGCTGCATATGAACTCTAGATACATCTGGCTTTACGTGGGTTCAACTGGGGAATTGAACACAAGCCAAACACACTTTGTAAGCAAATGTTTTTAACTGCTGAGCCATCTTCCCAGGCCCCCAAAAATCTTTAAGTGGGGGCTTGGGAGATCGCTCAGTGGTTAAAGATGCTTTATTGCCAAGTCTGCCAGCTTGGGTTCAATTCTCCAGTACCCATGCCAGATGCACAATGCATCTGGAGCTCATTTACAATGTCAAGAGGCCCTGGAATGCCAATTCTCTCTCGCTCATCATCCCTTTGATTGCAAATGATAAATCAATAAAAATAGTTTAAAAAGAAATCTTTTTTTTTTGGTTTTTTGAGGTAGAGTCTCGCTCTAGTCCAGGCTGACCTGGAATTCACTATGTAGACTCAGGATGGCCTTGAACTCACAGCGATCCTCCTACCTCTGCCTCTCAAGTGCTGGGATTAAAGGAGTGCGCCACCAGGCACGGCTAAAAAGAAATCTTTAAGTGGCATATCAATTCAGACCCACCCATAGGCACACATGACTTAAGACCTGAGAATGGATGGGGACCTCATAGCTTTCCAAACAGACTGTAGTCTCTCAGTGGATGACGCCAGAGCTTGCCAGGGCCTTACCAGCTTGTGTCTGGCTGCTCCAGGCTGCCCACAAACAGCAGTGTGCTCCTAAAGCCCAGGTCCAGAGTTCCCTCCAGCCCCAGGTCCAAATGCCTGCTTTCTCCCTGGTCTATTCCTGAAAGTTGAGTAGGTTGGCACAGAGACTGTGGTTGGCGTGAGTACCTACAGCTTTGGGGACCAAGGGAGCTTAATTTCTTTCTGGGGTTAAGACCCTCACATGGGTGCCAATCTGGAAGCCAGGCTTCAGGTACCTCTCTGCACCACAGGTGGGAAAACAGCCCAAAGCACACCTGACACAGGCACGTGCGGTTTCTCATGCCAAGAACAGCAAGGCCTGCTAGTGTTTAGAACAGTGTTCCATTCAGGAAGAACCACAGAGGCCAGGACGAGCTTCAAGGCTGGAATCTAGCTGTTTCCTCATTGTCAACCTGGGAAGCTGGGCACAAAGAAAGTCTGTCCCTGGCACCCCAGGGCCTGGCACAAACACTGGAAAATGGGTAAGGTGGGAAGGGCACAGTTGCCAGGCCCTTTCCTGGTGTCTCCTGCACAGGTGGCAGAGGGGCCCCCACAGGTACTCCCATTCAGGGGGAGTCTGTTTCTTGTCCAGACCCTTCTTCAGAAACAGCCCTCTTTGATTGGGCTGTAGTATAAAAATGAATGTTAAAGGTGGTAATTGGCTTGGTTGTTTGTTTTGTTTTTTCAAAGGTAGGATCTCACTCTAGCCCAGGCTGACCTAGGCCTTACTCTGTAGTCTCAGGCTAGACCAAAACTCCCATCAACCCTCTGACCTCTTCCTCCCGAGTGCTGGGATCAAAGGTGTGGGCCACAAACCCAGTCAGGGGGGTAAGTTTTAGTTCGACAATTCTAGTAGTAGAGGCTTTCTGAGGATTCAAGAGGCTGCCTTGTTTAGGAACAAGCTCCCATCCAGGGAAGGACAGACCGAACATTGACTGTTAAGGTTTGAAACAGGTTCTGAGGCCATGCCTTTTAGGATGGGGAGATTATTGTAAATTTAGAAAGGTGTGGTTTTGGTAAGGGAAGGGGACAGGGCTGAGAGACTGGGGGGGGGGGT